>OX345645.1:485855-530855 GCA_947044365.1 Petrosia ficiformis | reverse complement strand
TCTGTTAGTTTTTGGGAACCTAGTACAAGATACTCCGCTTGGACTCTTCTCTGTGGATATAGATGTATATTCGCTCAATACTGAACTGTCTGTCCATCCATCCATCCATCCATCCATCATCCATCAGACCATCGTATGTGTTTGTCCTTCTATCCATCCATTGTTTATCTATGCTCTTGTTTCTCAATTTAACTCTTCATGCATCTATCTATCCATGTATCCATCCATCCATTTATCTATCAATCCATCTATCCATGCATCCATCTTTTCATCTATCCATTCATCCATCAATTCGCCCATTCATCCATTCACCCATTCATCTATCCATCCATCCATTCATCCATGTATGCATCCATCTATCCATTATTCCATGGATCTGTCCATTCATCCATTCATCTATCCATCCATGGATCTGTCCATTCATCCATTCATCCATCTATCCATTTCCTGCCTGTCTGTCTGTCAGTCCATTCATTCAATGACACTGGTTACCCTTATGGGATGGAACATCAAAACAGAGATGATTATTTCTGGACAAGATACAAGCGATGATGGAGTTATTCCATCAGAAGGTATTGAAACAGAAGGAGCTACCATCAGAATGGGTTTTAAAGATGTGTATTGATCCACTAGAGATAAATTACTGTAATAAAAGAAATAGAATGTTCTATTCTCTACATCTGTGTGAAGAAACATAATATTATACACACTATAAACATATTATGATAAGACTGGTACTAACTTACTTAACACTTTCAAGAGCTGTATCCTTGGGCAAGTCTATCCGCTTTTGATGTTGAAGAAATAATTGTCCTCCTTTTGGCTGGAGGATTAATGGATCAATGGATGGATAGATGGATCATTGGATTGATGGATGGATAGATGGAAGGATGGATAGATGGATTCATTGATAGATAGAAAGATGGATTGATGGATCAATGGAAGGATGGATTGATGGATAGATAGAAAGATGGATTGATGGATAGATAGAAAGATGGATTGATGGATAGATAGAAAGATGGATTGATGGATCGATGGAAGGATGAATTGATGGAAGGATGGATTGATGGATCGATGGAAGGATGGATTAATGATCAATGGAAGGATGGATAGATGGATTGATGGATCAATGGAAGGATGGATAAATGGATTAATTGATGGACAAGTAAATAGATGAGGATCAATGGATGAATGCATTGGATGGAGAAATGAGTTGGTAGATGGATGGATATAGATAGATAATAAATGGACAATGGATAGATGGATCAACAGATGGATAAACGAGTAGATAAATGAATGAATAGAGAGATAGATATCGAATGGTTAATTCAACTCACCAAAAGGTTACCAATACTTCAATTCCAGACCATTAAAAAATAAAGTAAAATCACCATGGTTACCACAAGTTCACATACCTACAACTTTCCAAACACTTCTTGAAGACTTCATTGGGCACGCCCATTGAATCACGAATCATTTTCTCATCAGCTCCTTCTAATCCTT
The DNA here is from genome assembly GCA_947044365.1 of Petrosia ficiformis. Classification (NCBI taxonomy): domain Eukaryota; kingdom Metazoa; phylum Porifera; class Demospongiae; order Haplosclerida; family Petrosiidae; genus Petrosia; species Petrosia ficiformis. The sequence goes on along the minus strand of OX345645.1, from coordinate 529,352 downwards.
CCTGACAATTTTCACGATATATTTTTGTCATCTAAAATGTGCACGATGGTTAATTATAGTCTGGCAGTGCCACCAACTTTGCATACGAGGAAGTGGTCTGGTATCACCAGCATCATTCACTCGTACACAGTGGAATGTAGGTTTGGTTTTAGGGAGGTACTTCCGTAAATGGTTCAAGCACGTGTGAAGTAGTTACATAGCGAGTTGTACTGTTCTTTGCCTTGGTTGTGGCGAAAACACGTGATGAATCCATGCTTGTAGGTGTGCGTTTTCAAGTACCACTTGAAAACTGCAATCTGATTGCAGCATGTACGAGTGAATGATGCTGGTGATTCCAGACCACTTCCTCGTATGCAAAGTGGGTGGCACCGCCAGACTTGGTTAATTATGTATACCAGACTATTATAATTAGCTTTTTCTGATCAATGATTAATTAGTTACTAACTTATAAGGTAAAGATTAGAATTGATTGCTAAGTATTAGGCCATCTAACGATTGGAATTGGAATTGGAATTGATTGCTAAGTATTAGGCCATCTAACGATTGGAATTAGAATTGATTGCTAAGTATTAGGCCATCTAACGATTGGAATTAGAATTGATTGCTAAGTATTAGGCCATCTAACGATTGGAATTAGAATTGATTGCTAAGTATTAGGCCATCTAACGATTGGAATTAGAATTGATTGCTAAGTATTAGGCCATCTAACGATTGGAATTGGAATTGATTGCTAAGTATTAGGCCATCTAACGATTGGAATTAGAATTGATTGCTAAGTATTAGGCCATCTAACAACTGGAATTAGAATTGATTGCTAAGTATTAGGCCATCTAACGATTGGAATTGGAATTGATTGCTAAGTATTAGGCATACCAATTCAATTAAAATTCACTTGAGGTAATTTTAAAAACAAATGTTCTTCAAAGATTTTAGGCAAGAGATGAGTTCTTTCTGATATCTAATTATAACTTCACAATTACCATTATAGTTATGTATAAACTTGTAACTATAATTACAACAAGCCTGCTATGCACATACGAAGTTATGTATATATTATATATACTATAGTTGTGGGAAACATCAAAGTACCGACAGGTTGTATATACACGATATACACCTAACCACAGGTGTATATACAACCGCAGGTGTATATTAAACAGCTATAATGATATTCACTAGGTAAAGTATATCTATAATGATATTCATACACATATTGCACATGCGCACATCAGATACTGAAAGGTCATGAAGAGAACACGAGGAGACGGTAAATGCTGCCTTTCATTGAAAAAAAGGAAACAACAGAAAGAACAGCACAGCCAAACAACTAGGTTTTCGTTTGAGTCACATTTGGAGATTAACAAGTTGAAGAAAAAAGTTAGAGTACTCGTCACAGACACATAAGTCCTTAATCGTTACTTGTCGACACATATCCATCCATCAAGCTATAGAAGATATTATATAGACCATGGCTTCTCGGTGTATATTCGCCATATACACCGAGAAGCCATGGTATATATATTACATATATATGTAACATATATATGTATAGGTTATAACACCCTACGAGTGCTATATCAGATTTATGATCACCGAGCACTCGGGCCGTAGGGCCGAGGGCAAGGTGATTATAATTCTGATATAGCACGAGTAGGTGTGTTATAATTAATATATTTCCCGAAAGACAAAACCTTTGTTGATGTCTGATGCTTCTCCTACCTTTTTGTCGGCACTTTGGAGAAGGTAAACGTTGTTTTCTTGTAGTCTGTTTCGACGGCAAGTTTTATATCTGACCACAGGGTGCTATATCTGATATATAAACCTGTGGTTTACTTTGATGTTTCGCCGTATCGGGATATATATATATAATATATATATAGTATGATGGTGACATCATCCCTTTGATGTGGTGAGTCCTATATATTGTATATAGACCTTCCATTTGCACACTTAGTCTCGCGGGCCACGACCTAATCAGAACGAGGAAACGGTCTGGTGACTCTCGTTGAAAGGTCGTTGGCTACAACCGATTTTGGTCATGACCAATCAGATTTAGTGATTGCTATTTACCGCATTCCACGCTTCGGTGTTGGTTTTCACACTTCTGTATGGAAAATGTCGTCAAAGAAGTTTGGTATAAAGAAATCGATTGAAATAGCAGTAAGGATTATGAATAACTCTTCTGCTTCCTCGCTTCTCCACACTCACTGAGCAACACAAACAAATCCATATTTTCACAGCTACAATATATTGTATGATGGTGACATCTCCTGCATAGTGTGCAATAGTCTCGCGAGACTATTGCACACTATGCAGGAGATGTCACCATCATACAATATATTGTATATAGTATGCTAATAGGTCCTATATACTGAATATAGGACCCTTGTTTTGTGTCCTCGGATGTGATATAGCCCCCGCAGGCTCTGGCTATATCACATCCTCGGACACAAACTCAGGTACTATATTTTGTACATAGGACCTATTAGCATACTATATATATTACATATATATATAAATTATATATATATATATATATATATATATATATATATATATATATATATATATATATATATATATATATATATATATATATATATATATAATTATATAATAAATAATTATAATATTATGCAGATGTATACATGCACCTTCTCTTTGAATTCATTGATAGATATTAATTCTGACATCTCTGGATTGATTGTGTCATGATCTTTTACTCTCTTATGAAATGATTCTTGATCACTCATCTCCTCACCCATTGCCATTTTATTAAAAATGACGTCATCAGTTCCTGCATGACGTCACAAGATTTCAAAATGGTTGACTCTAAGGAGGAATTTGACTGGGGTATGTTGGTTTGTTTCATTAAACTAAAGTATATAAATAAAATAAATATGTTGTGTATATATATGTATATATATATATATGTGAGTGTGTTATTATTAATGTATATTTATGTACACATGAAATTTGACATTGATATATATATATATATATATATATATATATATATATATGTATATATATATATATATATATATATAATTATATATATTATAACACACCTACGAGTGCCATAATCACCGAGCATGAGGGCCGTAGGCCTGAGGACAAAGTGATTAAAAATCTGATATAGCACGAGTTAGTCTGGCGTTACCGCCCCTTTGCTTGGAGGAGGAAGGGTCTGGGGACAAGCGCATGTCGTACTTGTACAAGCTGGAATGTTGATTAAGGTGGGGCTACTTGAATATCGCCCACACACATGGAGAATTTACAATAATCATTATGATTTGTTTCGGTTGTGGAGACGATATATCTTCACGAAGTTCTGATCATTGTTTACTAGATAGCCCCTCTTCTATTGATGTATTAAATATATGGAAAGAACTCTTTAAAGAAAGGTGTGAATTTCCTAGGTGGGGTTGTTTAAGTGTGCTCTTGAATTCAGGCAATCTGATTGGTCTGCAAATATTCTGCAGCTTGTACAAGTACGACATGCGCTTGTCCCCAGACCCTTCCTCCTCCAAGCGAAGGGGCGGTAACGCCAGACTAAGCACAAGTAGGAGTGTTATAATTAATATATTTCCCGGAAGACAAAATGTATGTATATATGTATCTGTGTTCAATTCAGTAACTAGATATTATTATATCTAGATGCTGATGATTTTGATCCTGAAGCTGGGTTCACAAAAAAATCAGACGACAGATGGGAAGGAGAAGATGAAAACATACAGATTGAAGTATGTTAATTACACTATAAAATGAATAATAATTATATTCATTTATATACAGGAAATAAAAGTACCGGAAATACCAGTTGAAGGTACAATGACATAATCGATCGTATTACTGTTTGTGTGTGTGTGTGTGTTTATAACTTAATTATTCATATTTCTGATCATTAGTGGTACCAAAGAAATCGAAACAAGAAAGAATAGAAGAAAAAAAAGCACAGAGACGTGCTGGAGACCATGTACGTGAGAAGGTATATATCATGTGATTTTGTAGTGACAGTCATGTGATTGTGATGTAATGAAAGGTATCCCCCAGTGTCGAAGATGAGTTGACTGAAAAAATGAGACTGCAGAAGGTACAAGAAGATGCTGACCTTGAAATCACGAAGACTTTATTCGGAGGTAGTGTGTGTGTATGTGTGTATCTATGTGTGTATGTATGTGTGTATGTATGTATGTATGTATGTGTGTATGTATGTGTGTATGTATGTATGTATGTGTGTATGTATGTGTGTATGTATGTGTGTATTAATGTGTGTATGTATGTATGTATGTATGTATATGTATGTATGTATGTACGTACGTATGTACATATGTATGTATGTATGTATATATGTGTGTTCATCTATCTATCTCTCTATCATTTTCTAGTAACAGGTGGTATTGATAGAATGAATCCAAAAACAACAGAAGAATTTGATGCTTTTAGAGAAGCATTAAAAACTAAACTGCAGCCATTAGAGGTGTGTGATTATAAATTCATTTCTAATATAATTAATTAAGTAATAGTTATCTTGAGTTAGCTAACTGACAGGAGTACAAGAATAATTCATTCACTAATTCACCATGGTACAGAATCAGTAGCATGACATATTGTGATGTTCTGTAGAACATCATTTGTTTTCCATTCTGGTACATGTAAAGGTCATTAATGTTCACCTTATCCTCAGAAAAATGTTCATAAATTTAGTTTGGAATGACCAGCCATCTTTTACTTGCACTATTTTGACAATTATCTTTCCTGTTCTTTATTGTGTATGTCAAATTCGCTTCATTATTGAGTTACAGTATAACCACCTTATGAAATTCACCTATACACTATATAACATTACATTCTAATTTGGTCATTGTGGATGTGAATAGTTTTAGGAAATAGTTTTGTGATAATATAATCTCAAAAGTTCATATTTATTTACTATAGCTATCACCACATTATGTTGGATTCCTTGATAATCTATTACGAGAATTATGTGTTTCTTGTGAGTGACTGTATGAGTGCACACACATACACGAGACAGACAGACATTATGTTAGATACTTTATAATCTATTACGAGAATTTGTCTGTGTATTACACACACATATACACAGACAAATACACACACAGACACACACACACACATACACGCATACACATACACAGACATAGTCACACACAAACACATACATGTACACAGACATATACAGACATAGTCACACACATACACAAGACACACACACAGACACGCATACACATATACACAAAGACATAGTCACACGCATACACATACACAGACATATACAGACATACATAGACATAGTCACATCATTTATTTTCTTTACGTTTAGTGGATGTTGAAGACTTGCGAAGATTATCAAGTACATTAACACATATGGGAAACGAAAAGCAAAAGTCCATTAAGGTATTTGGGAAACACTTCGTTTATAAATCATCATGTCACATGACCTGTGCAACTACCAGAAGGATCTGTTACATTATTTTAACTAATAACACAAACGTCCATAAAATATTAATTTATAATGATTAATTATTCATGAAGGGGCATGTCAAGATAATTAATTATTCATAAAAGCATGTACAATCAGGAATCAATGTGTTTTAGATGTTAACACATTTTCGATCGTCACTTCATACAAGGATAGTATAGTAGCTATATTATGCATTCTAAATAGTACAGCACTATACACTACAGAATATAATGCTTCAGTCACAATGCTTCAGTCACAACAAAAACATCTTAACAATGTCAGTACTCATTACATACCATATGTTTCCTATATATTAAGTGTGGGGGAGTGCATCAGTGGTACATGGCGTTTGGTCAACAATGTTCAATTAGTGTTATAAAACAGTGTTTTAAAGGATTAACTAAAGGATGGGGGAGTGCCATGGTACCACCCTTTGGGGGAGACACTGTTGAATATAACCTTATTTGATGACTTTTGATATAAAGAAACAATCATACTTTCATGCAGGCTTTATGTACATGCATAATGTAGTCAATTAATATCTTTCTTTATTACTTTAGTCCACTAAACAGAAGAAGAAAACTAAAGCAACACTAGGATCAGTTGGGAAAGCTGCTAAAAAGGTCGACATTAACAACATAGATACATTTGATGATTTAGGGGGAGAATTTGACGATTTCATGTAATTTAATAAATGGACAAGTCCATAATTATATGGGGGCGTATCAAAATCAATTTTATTTATGATTTAACTGAAATACAAAATATTTTTTCCTTTAATTTTACAAATCGAACAAATCGAACAAAAAAAAAATTGATGGAGTCAACTGATGCATTCAAGTCACATGATTGAAACAAAACATGTCAGTAGACAGGAAGACGTCTTTGAGCAGCTGCTTCAAGCATTCTTTCTGTCTCCTCAACTAGCGCAACCAAAGCAACTTCAAATTGATCCTATATATTAAAAGATATTAATGCAGTTACTTTAAAAGGACATCAAATTCCTCCACAACATAGTGTAATAATTCATGATTTTTGTCTGCCAATATTATCACAATGTCTGGATGTTGTCTTATTGCAACTAAACAAGTCATACATTATAGTATAATTATGAAATACTGTAACACTTAATCTTGCTCTCAAAACAAGGATTAAAATTGAAAAACAAATGAGCCTATTTTTGCTCTATTGCAATATTTGAATGCTGGCCAGCCTGTATTTGGGAGGGCCAGTGAGACTACACTATGTAGGCCAGCCTGTATTTGGGAGGGCCAGTGAGACTACACTATGTATTTATTGGGAGTTTAATCTGGAGTCACGTTTAGGCAATAATCACAAAACTATTTTCAATATCACCCAACTCTAAAGAATCCACACACTACAGATATGTAGCAGAAAAGAGCAATACCATTACACAAACCTCCATGAAAGAATTGTTAAAGGTAAAAGAAAAACAAATTACGCAGTTGTAATTTATGAAGATGAACAAAGAAGCAAGTCTTTAGTTGCAAAGATATACCTTTCTTTTCACCATTAGAGGTCTCTGGTCTCTCAGGTGTTCCACAGTTGCAGCAAGATTAATCTCTTTAGCACCTGTAGAATAATGATTATAATACATACATATACAAGTACATAGTCTGCCCAATAATTGTTTTTTTTTTTTTTTTTTGGCATAATAATTATTATTGTACAGCTGATGGACCCCCATCAGCTGTTACAACAATAGCTCTTAAAACCATTGACACCTATCAAGTGTAGGCAGGCCTTTAATGAACAAGTAAGTGTCGGACCCATTCAATAGTGGCGCCAGACTGCTAATTACTGTCTTTTTGTTTGAGTGCTAAAAAGTAACAACTATAAAGTCTGTTCAAGTTCATGATGACCCACCAACCAACCTGACCAACCCAAAATCATGATATGATGACTTTATATGTAATATAGTGTATAGTTTAATGTCATAAGGTTAATACATGATTATACTGTAACTCAATAATGAAGTAATGGATTGAAATTTAACACACACACACAAAAGAACAGGAAGGACAATTATATACAAATGGTGATGTTAAATGGTTGTTGGTCCTTCCAAACTAAAGCTATAAACATTTTCCTGAGGTCATAGTGAATGTGAACGACCTTTAATTGCCACATTTGTAAATCTGACTCGAACCATTATAATAATGCCTATTACATCACCAGCTCAATAAAATGTGCCAAAAGATGCAATTAAATTCATCCTAGCAAAAGAGAAGATACATTACATACATTAAAGATACTAATACACTCCCAAACTCTACTGTGTGGACAATAAAATAGAAGCAATTATCTTGAAAGAAAAGCCCGCCTAAATAAACAACTATGTTAATTACCTGAAGTTATTCTTGATAGGGTCATATCTATTAAACAATAAGTTCCAGTACGACCAACACCATCACTGTGATGCAATTAATAATATAACATAATGGGTGGACAAGACAATCATTCAATTTGTGGAATAATAATTTTGTCAAATTTAATCACTTGTTATTCAGCTAATTTGGTATCCAATAGTTACTCTTCCTGGATTTAGTCTGCTGTCTGGTTGAATAACCATCACTTACCATTTGAGAAATTATTATTATACAAATGATGGATTGTCTGATCATATAAATATATTTTTATGATAGATAGATAGATAGATAGATAGATAGATAGATAGATAGATAGATAGATAGATAGATAGATAGACTATTCAAATGTCATGTATATACTCACTTGCAATGTACCAGTAATGGAGTGTTTGGTTGTGTTTGAGCTATACGAACTTTCCTGATGAAACAAAATTAGGAGAGAGAGAGAGAGAATATAGTTTAATGTCATAAGGTTAATACATGATTATACAGTAACTCAGTAATGAAACAATGGATTGAAATTTGACATACACAAAAAAGAACAGGAAGGATAATTATATGAAAATAGTGCAGGTAAAAAGATTGCTAGTCATTTCAAACTAAAATTATGAGAGGTCAGAGTGACATATTAGTATCCTGTTTATATGTTTTTTAATTATCTTTTTAAGAATTATATAACAATACTGTATGCATATCCTGAATGGTAAACCACAAAGGAAGAGAGTAATATAATTATATGAAACTAAGAAGCTGTTTAAGAGGAAATGACAATTAAAGTTCACAGAAATTCAATTAAGTGTGGTTTCTAAAACCCACAATCAAGTTAGTATACAAACTTACATCACATGACATATAATGATGTCACATGCCCTCACCCTGATGATATATACATACAGGGTGGCTGATACTTCAAGTTACATCACATGACATATAGTGATGTCACATGCCTCACCCTGATGATATATACATACATACAGGGTGGCTAATACTTCAAGTTACATCACATGACACATAGTGATGTCACATGCCTCACCCTCATGATATATACAGCTGATACTTCAAGTTAATTTTCAAAATAATATTAAGCTTAAGTAGTTTGTTTGGTATACAAAATGGCGGAATAGCTACCATGAATTTAACTAAAATTTCATTGTGACCACACCCTCTTTGATTAAATAGGGTCACAATTACATATCAATAAATAGCCTCATACCCAGGCTAATCAGTGACATGATACATGTAGATAATAGTACTGTGCACTGGTAGATGATTTAACAATATTTTTGATGTGAAAAACTATGGGAATGAGGTAATATTGGTGTCATTACCTCAATCCTAGATAGATGCACATTGCTAATATACATACAATGTATATGCAATTCACATCTTACCTGCGAAATTCCAAAAGTGGAGTTGGTGAGGAAAGTGGATCTACTGAAGACCATGTCTGAAAATGGAACTGAGTAACAGTACGAGATATTTTTTGCTATAGGAATGAAATTGACACAGTATACCTAGCCATTGTCTGTAAGTACGTACATACTAGTGTTGGTTTTAGTTAACTATAACTATAACTAAAACCCCTTTTAGTAAGGCATTGTGACTTTTAGTTAACTAAACTATAACTAAATTACAGGTCTACTGTAATAACTATAACTATAACTAACTAAAATGAAAATTGGCCAATAATGGACACTTTTGGTTTGGTAAACTATTTTAAAATTGCTAGTTGAAACTATAACTAACTGAGGTCATGCAACACTAGTACTAATACTAGTACATACATGTATGATTGGAGCATATATAGGCAGACTCAGACAGATAGACATACAGACATACATACATAGACAGACAGACATACATACATACATACACAGACAGACATACATACATACATACAGACAGACATACATACATATACAGACAGACATACAGACAGACATACATACATACATACACAGACATACAGACAGACATATAGACATACAAACATACAGACAGACAGACAGACAGACCTACATACCTTGATATTTACAATATAGAAACTTCGTACAATGTAGTCAACAGTATGATGATGTTCTGAAACTAGATGAACCTGTTTGTGTATGTAAATATAAAATGATTGTTTATAAATTTAAAGCAATGATCTTAAGAGCTAAAACTATCAGTCAGATTGATGATGTCACTGATGACATCACTGATGACATCACTGATGACATCACTGATGATATCACTGATCATAATCACATTATCAGTGATAAAGATTTTGTGAACAGAAATTTAATATATACCAAAACTAAAATAATTATAATTATACATTTAAATTTACATACATACATACATGCATGCATGCATGCATGCATACATACATACATGCATGCATGCATACATACATACATACATACATACATACATACATACATACATATGTACATGCATACATACATATACATACATACATACATACATACATACATACATACATACATACATATATACATATATACTCCATACACATATACATACACAAACACATGTACATGTACATGTACATGTATATAATAATAATTATTGTAAGGGTTACATTATCAAATTTGTGATAATGTAAGTTTACTCAAAGAGGTTACCACAAACTAGTAACTGTAGTAAACACAAAGCCAGGGCTCAACTAGTAAAGCCCACATCAAGCCATATGATATACCCCACAAACCTCACCTGTACACCCTATAAACCACACACAGACAAACAGAGAGACACACACACAGACAAACAGACACACACACACACTCAGATACATGGACACACACAGACCTCATAATCAAAGTAAGTGGTAACCCCATTAGTGGGCCAGTACTGACAAGATTGACTCTATAAGAAAAAACAAAAACGAGATGTTATACATTAATACATTAATACATTAATGTCCCCATCCCCATTCCCATTCTAATACTATTCCCTTGTTGTCCACACTTACCAATCCCATGTCACTGAGAGGGGTGAGCATAATCACAACAGATACATTTTGTTCCCATTCCCATTCCTCCAATTTACACATCCCCATTCCCATTCTAATACTATTCCCTTGTTGTCCACACTTACCAATCCCATGTCACTGAGAGGGGTGAGCATAATCACAACAGATACATTTTGTTCCCATTCCCATTCCTCCAATTTACACATCCCCATTCCCATTCTAATACTATTCCCTTGTTGTCCACACTTACCAATCCCATGTCACTGAGAGGGGTGAGCATAATCACAACAGATACATTTTGTTCCCACACCATCTATTAACGAACCACAAAACACAAATACAATCAGATATGGGTACTAACCTATTACGTATATTATATATTAAAATATAATTAAATATTATTATTACTGTGCATAACTATAAATATATAAATATATGTGATATAATGTCCTGAAAAGACAAAAGATTTTATTTGACTTCTTATAAATGGTTTTGCCTGTTTCAAGAACAAATGAATGTTGTTGCGCCATGAAGATACCAAGGCAAGATGGCACTAAAACATGCAGTTGATCTCAAGTGTTTGAAAACAAGTGAAGATCTCACAGTAGTTATGTTATATTGATATATCTATTACAATAGTGATTTAGTTAAAGTTATAGTATGACTGAGAGTTTAGTCATAGTTAACTAACTAATACAATTTTATAAGGTTTTAGTTTTAGTTAACTAACTAAAGGAATCATTATTGGCCATTTTCCATTTTAGTTATTACAGTGGACTTGTAATTCAGTTAACTAAAACCTCGCAATGCCTTACTAAAAGGGGTTTTAGTTATAGTTATAGTTAACTAAAATAACACTAATTTATTCACAAGGCATCCATAGATACACATAGTTACAATACAGGCTAATGGAGTAATATATACCATATATTACCATAGCAACATAAACACAGAGGCAGTGCTAGTAATAACTAAGGAAGCTCACAAAAGGGGACAGGAACTGCATGAAGACAAAATATATCATTTAGCTAAATGGATTACCATTGATATCCATAATGATACATCACTATTTATAAGTAACACACAATTAACACATATTCAGTTTAATTAAGAGTCATAATGGATACATCTTTACTAGTGATGGACACTTGATCCACATAGCAATACATATACATACATAAACATAACATACACACATGTATGCATACCAATATACATATACTGACACGGCATAGACACATAGACACATAGACACACATATAAACATGTATGCATATCATTGTTTTTGATAAGCTCATATGGTGCACCACTGGCCCAAAGAGCTTCTTATTTGGCACTGCACAGTTCTCTCTTTGGGCCAGATGGCACAGCTAATTATGATTATATTGTCACTAACAGCATTAACTCTTAGTTAATTGGCTCAAGATGTATTCCCAATGGCTCACACACTAACCAATGTTGAGCCAATTTGGCTCATACTTCAAAACGTATCAAAAACTCTGATGCACATATATATACAGATACACAGACATATACACAGACACAGACACAGACACATACACATACACATACACATACACAGACACATACACAGACACATACACATACACATACACATACACAGACACATACACAGACACAGACACATACACAGACACATACAGATACACAGACACATACACAACGTACATAGATAAATAAACACACACAGAGGTAAGATACAATTTAAAACTACCAAACCTGCCAAAAATCTGATATTGTGTGTTGCATTGGACTCTGTGCAGCTATGTAAGTTGGATGCTTAGGATCAACATCAACCTAATTATAAGAAAAGTAAAATTAAAATTGTACTGATAATTGGAACAAAAACTCACAATATAGCTAGCATTGATATAATCCGAGCCTGAGATATTATTATTGGGGTTGAGCTTCACTCTAGAATGATCATCTGGATGATTAGAATAGATAGTTAATTAACTATTGAAATACAGGGACAAGTATAGGATGTTGAAACTGGTATACAAGCTTTTGAATTTTATTGTATAGATTACAGATAAATAGGTAATATATGGTATGGTACAGCCATTTAACAGCAGTTTCTGTATGCAACACCATAAACAGCACACTACCTACAATGTATGATGTAATGTATGACTGTTACATGTGGAAGTAGCTACGATGTGATGTAATGACTGTTACATGTGGAAGTAGCTACGATGTGATGTAGTGACTGTTACATGTGGAAGTAGCTACGATGTGATGTATGACTGTTACATGTGGAAGTAGCTACGATGTGATGTATGACTGTTACATGTGGAAGTAGCTACGATGTGATGTAATGACTGTTACATGTGGAAGTAGCTACGATGTGATGTAGTGACTGTTACATGTGGAAGTAGCTACGATGTGATGTAATGACTGTTACATGTGGAAGTAGCTACGATGTGATGTAGTGACTGTTACATGTGGAAGTAGCTACGATGTGATGTAATGACTGTTACATGTGGAAGTAGCTACGATGTGATGTAATGACTGTTACATGGGAGTAGCTATGACCTAATGGCTGTCACATGGAAGTAGCTACGATGTGATGTATGAGTGTCACATGTGGAAGTAGCTATGACCTAATGGCTGTCACATGGGAGTAGTTATGATGTGATGTATGAGTGTCACATGTGGAAGTAGCTATGACCTAATGGCTGTCACATGGGAGTAGCTACGATGTGATGTAGGACTGTCACATGTGGAAGTAGCTATGATGTGATGTAATGATGAGTGTCACATGTGGAAGTAGCTACGATGTGATGTAATGATGAGTGTCACATGTGGAAGTAGCTACGATGTGATGTAATGATGAGTGTCACATGGAAGAAGTACCAATATCTAGTGAGATCATAACTTACATGGTATTATATCAGGATATCGATTCTTGTGTCTGTTGCGTGGCAACAAGCCAGCTATACACTGAACATCGTCTGGTAAATACGTTTGTAATTGCTACAAATTGATTAAATTAATTGTGGTTAATATAAAATACCCTTTTAATTTATTACATGTAGTATTATAGTGGATATCCATTACAGTGTTTATGTAGTCTTGTCCCTAGCCACACCCACTATACAGAGCTAATAATTTGGGATATACTGACATCTTCATCAGGTGATCGGGTGTGTGTGTGTGTGTGCAATAGCAGATTATAAACTTTTAAAAGGAGATATATTAATAATTTCCTCTTAGCGTAGCTTCTAAACTATCTAATACCAGTGACACAAATTCACATAGATAATATACAATTCCTGCTCTTTCTTAATAAATAGCTGTCACATGATTTGAGCCTATTCAATCTTCAAATCACATGACATCCTCATGTTAATTAGGCAACTAATCTATAACTGATTGATATTCCAGCGTTCTGGAATGTAATGTTATCATGTTACAGAACATTAGCCTGTGATATCAGACACTTGTTCACATAGCGAGTACAGTTGAGGGACACAACTAGAGTGTTTGTGTACCTTGTTCCTAACATAATATTTGTATGTACAACTTGTATATACATCTACATAATTTATAATTACATTAATTAGCATTTCACACATAATATGTTTCAATATCGGACTCCCATATTGATTAGAGTTAATATTTGTGATAGACATAGTCATTATTCTTTAATAACAGGATGAGAGAATACTACTTCAGTACAGATAAATATAATACTTTGATAACAGGAAGAAAAATTATTCTAGACAGTTGTAGTACTATGAATATAGGATGAGTGAACAGAGAGGCGTATAGTACTCTGGTGATAGCATGAGTACTTACTACTTCAGAGAGATATTATCATAATATGAATGAATGGATGGAGAGGTGTGTAGTACTCTGGTAATAGCATGACCACTCCCTAATTATAATAATATGATGAACAGGATGAGTGAACACTAGTTCATAAAGAGAGGTGTGTGGGTAAGGTATGGATGAGTACACTACAATGGAAAGGGGAACTTGTAATGATAAAAATAGGATATTGTTGCATGAGCAATTGACAGGGAATTTTTAGTCATGAAATCATGCAGTGAACAGTAAGAGCCACTTCCTGTCTAACCTCCATAGGAAACTCAATTTATACATATGGAGACAGATGTCTGACAGGCATTCAATTAAGAGTATTTAAAATGCACTTCCCTCTAAAACAACACTAGCACAGGAAACCCTCTCATTACTGGATCCCATACTGATCGGTCTAATACTCCAGTCCAGACTGGATCCCATACTGATTAGAAGACATTTCCAGACTCATTTCTATTCCAGTCCAGACTAGATCGCGGAAGGAAGACACTTCAAACACTCCCAGACTCATTCCTATTCCAGACTAGAACCCAGGAATCATAGACTTGTACTCATGCTGATTATCATTTAAGCAAAGTCTCATATCAGTTTCAGATCACATGATTTATCACATGCAAGTAATGTGACTTACATTCCATTCTTTGTCAAGTCGATCCTTGTCCTTTAAGTTATCTTCTATGTACGTCTGGAAAGATACAGCACAGTACATAAAAGCAAATCATTATGAAACATATATTATGTATGTACATGTATATACTTAGAGACACATAATAATATTATAATATTTATATACATATTTTATTATTCGCTGTTTACTCATTAGCCATATTTAAACATAGCTTTTAACTTCATAAACATTATCAAACAACAAACTATCAGAAAATTCAATTATACATCATCTATACATTAACGATATATTAACGATATATTAACTATATATTAACGATATAGTAACTATATATTAACTATATACTGTATATTAACTATATATTAACTATATATTAACTATATACTGTATATTAACTATATATTAACTATATATTAACTATATACTGTATATTAACTATATATTAACTATATATTAACTATATACTGTATATTAACTATATATTAACTATATATTAACTATATACTGTATATTAACTATATATTAACTATATATTAACTATATACTATATATTAACTATATATTAACTATATACTGTATATTAACTATATACTGTATAGTAACTATATATTAACTATATATTAACTATATACTGTATATTAACTATATATTAACTATATACTGTATATTAACTATATATTAACTATATACTGTATATTAACTATATATTAACTATATACTGTATAATAACTATATATTAACTATATACTGTATATTAACTATATATTAACTATATACTGTATAGTAACTATATATTAACTATATACTGTATATTAACTATATATTAACTATATACTATATATTAACTATATATTAACTATATATTAACTATATACTGTATAGTAACTATATATTAACTATATACTATATATTAACTATATATTAACTATATACTGTATAGTCACTATATATTAACTATATACTGTATATTAACTATATACTTTATAGTAACTATATATTAACTATATACTGTATATTAACTATATATTAACTATATACTATATATTAACTATATATTAACTATATACTGTATAGTAACTATATATTAACTATATACTGTATATTAACTATATACTATATATTAACTATATATTAACTATATACTGTATAGTAACTATATATTAACTATATACTATATATTAACTATATATTAACTATATATTAACTATATACTTTATAGTAACTATATATTAACTATATACTGTATATTAACTATATATTAACTATATACTATATATTAACTATATATTAACTATATACTGTATAGTAACTATATATTAACTATATACTGTATATTAACTATATACTATATATTAACTATATATTAACTATATACTGTATAGTCACTATATATTAACTATATACTGTATATTAACTATATACTTTATAGTAACTATATACTAACTATATACTGTATATTAACTATATATTAACTATATACTTTATAGTAACTATATAGTAACTATATATTAACTATATACTGTATATTAACTATATATTAACTATATACTTTATAGTAACTATATATTAACTATATACTGTATATTAACTATATATTAACTATATACTATATATTAACTATATACTAACTATATACTGTATATTAACTATATAGTAACTATATATTAACTATATACTGTATATTAACTATATATTAACTATATACTGTATAGTAACTATATATTAACTATATACTATATATTAACTATATATTAACTATATACTGTATATTAACTATATATTAACTATATATTAACTATATACTATATATTAACTATATATTAACTATATACTGTATATTAACTATATATTAACTATATACTGTATAGTAACTATATATTAACTATATACTATATATTAACTATATATTAACTATATACTGTATATTAACTATATACTGTATAGTAACTATATACTAACTATATACTGTATAGTAACTATATATTAACTATATACTTTATAGTAACTATATATTAACTATATACTGTATATTAACTATATATTAACTATATACTTTATAGTAACTATATATTAACTTATATACTGTATATTAACTATATACTAACTATATATTAACTATATACTGTATATTAACTATATATTAACTATATACTATATATTAACTATATATTAACTATATACTGTATATTAACTATATATTAACTATATACTATATATTAACTATATATTAACTATATACTGTATATTAACTATATATTAACTATATACTTTATAGTAACTATATATTAACTATATACTGTATATTAACTATATAGTAACTATATATTAACTATATACTGTATATTAACTATATATTAACTATATACTGTATATTAACTATATATTAACTATATATTAACTATATACTGTATATTAACTATATATTAACTATATACTGTATATTAACTATATAGTAACTATATATTAACTATATACTGTATAGTAACTATATATTAACTATATACTGTATATTAACTATATATTAACTATATACTATATATTAACTATATATTAACTATATACTGTATAGTAACTATATATTAACTATATACTGTATATTAACTATATATTAACTATATACTGTATAGTAACTATATACTAACTATATATATACTGATATATAGTAACATTTTACCTACCTACCTACCAACCTACCTACCTACCTACCTATCTACCTACCTACCTATCTACCTACCTATCTACCTACCTATCTACCTATCTACCTATCTACCTACCTACCAACCTACCAACCTACCTACCTACCTACCTACCTACCTACCTACCTACCTACCTACCTACATTAACTACAGTGTATTTGACATAACTGTTTGACAAATGATTTTGTAAACAATCAATTGACAAATACTGTACCAGGAATGAAGAGGTATACGATATTTCATTCTGAAAGCACAACTAATTAATAAAATTAATGGTTCCATTAATCTAAGTGTGACAATAATTATCTTAATGTGGTTACTATAGCAACAGCCATTATATTGTGATGTAATGATGTGACAATCTCTTCCTGACTTGCAAAGTGAGTGATGCAATGCCTGGCTATCACTCAACACCTAAAGGAAGCTCAGCTCCATCAAAATGGTCATTTTAATAAACAGTAATATTCAGAGTACATATATGACTAACACAGTTGATATGTACATCTGTAGAGTTGACAATTGCATAACATATTTATACTTTGTATGTACTTAAGTGGATAATGTTTACACAGGTAGACATACATAATCAGAATTGTAAATATTTAATGAGGAAGTTATACCATATCCTTACTAGCAACAAGTGTCCAGCATTAATGTCCATGTGTGGATTAACAGGTATGCTACCGCCCCTATTGATTGAAGGAAGATGTGTACATGTACATGTATGTATTAACAGGTATACTACCGCCCCTATTGAATGTAAAATGAAGGAAGATGTGTACATGTACATGTATGTATTAACAGGTATACTACTGCCCCTATTGAATGTATAATGAAGGAAGATGTGTACATGTACATGTATGTATTAACAGGTATACTACCACCCCTGTTGATTGAAGAAGATGTATACATGTACATGTATGTATTAACAGGTATACTACCGCCCCTATTGAATGTATAATGAAGGAAGATGTGTACATGTACATGTATGTATTAACAGGCATACTACCGCCCCTATTGAATGTATAATGAGGAAGATGTGTACATGTATGTATTAACAGGTATACTACCGTCCCTATTGATTGAAGATGTACACATGTACATGTATGGATGTATATACATGGAAAGATAATGAGATATGGTCACAGTAGTTGGCAGTGGACAATGCCAATCTCCAGGTCAAACTACCATAATAATGTAAACAAGAAAATGTACTCTCTTCATACAAGGAATCATGAAATAATGGTGAATTTATATAACATTCCATATTTGTATATTGGTTTGATAGCTAGGGTATTATAAACACAATAACAAGATACACAACTCATAAACTTGTGGGAACATTCCATGTACATGTACATGTAATTAAATACCATTGTTTGGATGATTTCTGAGAAATATGATGTTGTGAAGATGCTCTTAATTGATGGAAAACAGGATCATGGCCATATCTCTGTGACATGTAACCACTTTTTTGTCTATTCTTATCAGCATCATCGTCATCCTAAAGATTTTAAAACTAAATTCACAAATTGGCCTCAAACAAAACTTACAGAATGTATGGCAGAATAATGTACTGTCTTTCTAGAGAAATTAATTTTCGGTCGTAACCTAAAAGGAATTTTGTCAGTGATTTGTATATAGGATAATATATCACATGATTTCGGTATGATATACATGTGATCATCACATGATTCTGTATGACATACTTGTGATGATTACACAACTCAGTATGTTATACATTGTGATCACATGACTTGGTAAGACTGCCACATGACTTGTACATATGATCTCAATATGATATCCATGTGATCACACATGACCTGAGTATGACTGTCACATGACATTTACATATGATCACAAGACTCAGTATGACGTACATGTGACTTGGCATTATGTATAAACGTATTGCAATCTTTTATTATTATAGTGCAATGTATTAGTATTATAACACTCAATGTCTTACCACCAATACCAAATGAATACAAGAAACAGTAGAATCAACACTAATAAAAAGATAACTGCTAGACAAAGAACAAAGTATGTCAATGAATTCATGGCAACATAAATCATATGGTTTAGATCGTCCTAGTGGGTTAATAAAAGAGATCACTAAAGACAGTTATTAGTAATTCATTAGCTCACATGTGAATGATCAGAACTGCTAGGTGTCGGAGATTTAGTCGCAGCTCTATTCTCTTCGAACTCCATGTTTTCATACTAAAAAAAACTAGAACCTTAAAAATAGACGTATTACGGTATCATGGAATTCGTTCTATTGTTTCACATTCATTTCCATTGGAAAACACCATTATGATCTTTTAGAATTGAAATCGACAACTAATCGATGTTGATAACTATACTATTGTTCATTGCCTCCCTCTTCCCATTGATCCCACCTTTCACTTAGTTCATTTTCAAATAACAATTTTATTAATCTCAAATAGATCCAAAAAAAATCAATTCAAATTGAATATAATTATAATTATGATACAAAATATAGAATATAATAATAATAATATACAATTTATATATATATATATATATATACACAATCCTAATATTTTTGATAAATGTATGATAACATATAATATTGATAATGTGGGAATTTTGATCACAATCAACTAGTATTATATACATACAAAGATTGCTCAAGGAAAAAAAAAATGAAGTGAAACCGGATTTCTGTGGAAAATTTCTGAATATTAATAATACAACTGTATCATAAGATAAAATAATTATAAATGACGAATAATTAAGCTCCTTTTTGAGCAAATATACACAAAAAAAATTAAATATATACTTTCTCTTAATATGATGAAATATTATGTTAAATTTGTGTTTTTTTTAATAAAATTTGTAGTCAGCGGAAAAGTAACTATTAAATTGTTCATACATGCATATAATAAATTGCTTTTCTCATTCAGTTTGGGGTAATAATATATATCATGTATTTCTTCCATATTACAATTTGATGAAAGATGCTTTTCTTTACTAGCAGCTGGTGTGTACATAACTAAATAACTAAATATTGACTGGAAAGGATGGAAAATATTCCGGCGAAGAGACGAACATACAAAAATTTAACTACAAAACAAACAAACAAACAAACAAACTAACAAACAGACAGACAAAAAAAAACACAAAAAAAAACGATTTCCAAATTTAATATTTCTGATGGAGAAGTGGAGTGAAAGTTGGTTGAAAGAATCTTTAAATATACATACAACATACCTGAGAACACATCGAATTTAATGGGTATATATACGCAACATCGAGTTTACTTGGGAGTTGCATACCGGACAGCAGCCTGAACCAACAGCTAGTTGGGCACAAGAGGAACAGAAAAGATTGTGACCACAAGGGACAAGAGCTGCAATAACATCTTTGTCTTTACAAATGCAGCATAAATGGCGACGGAATGGTAGCTTTGGGGATGGCTTTGGTGATATAGGCGTTGTCCCCTCAGATGAATTCGAACCACATGAGTAGGTGGGGCTAGGTGGGTCCTGTTTTAGAGAATCCTTTATTGAAGTGAAATCAAACACTCCTGTGATTGGATATATAGGAGCTGAGAGTGGAGGAAGATTCTCGTGGGGATATGAATTCTCCGAATTGAATGAGCTGCTCCTACTAAATCCTCTCGAACCTCCAAATACAGCACTCGACAAAGGAGAACGGGTACTTGGTTCTCCCCACGTTACGTTACTGTATCCATCTAAAGCCTCAACTCCAAAGAAGGTAGATGGAGCAGGAGGACTTGCAGAAGAACGAGGTGAAAACTGCTGTATCAGCCTGCTATCTGATAATTTTCTGCTGATGGATCCATGTGGAGGTGTGAACACAGAGTCCAATGGTGGGGACATGAGAGAACCGTAATCCGAGTCATTGTCGGAATCATTATGACAACCACCCGTTCTCATGGCAATGTAGCTCTCAATCTCTCTCTTTGCTCGTTCAACTTCATCTGGCTTGCCTGAGACTTCGAAACATGGCTCTTTATCCCTCGATGGTGTAACAATATGAGTATTAGTAATTTGCTGGATTCTCTTTATTGTTGCACCCTTTGGTCCAACTACAAGGCCAACAACTCTATAGGGAACTTTGACATACACTGTAACTTTTTCTTGACAACAGTCTGGAGAGCTCCTAGATGTTGGAGATTGTCGAGAAACCGTTGGATTGTTTCCATTCTTGGCTGCTCTTATCTGAGTGAAGTGTTCAGCTGCAGCGAGGACTTCCCTTTTAGCAGCAGCAACGTCTTCAGGTCGACCTGTTATGACAAAGACAGGATCTTCGCCTCTTACTGGCGTCTTGATATAAGTATTCGTCTTTGCTCTGAGGGCTTTTATCTTGCAACCTGCAAAAAAATAGAGGCAACAAGAATAAAGATGTGTATTCAAAACTACGTCTCCAGAGCTATAGTTTTCTCAAGAGACTTTCACATGGTTATCTACACAGCTTAGAAAAGCAGTTATTTCAGCGACAACTACTGTGCCTACACGTTATCACACAAAAGTATTCAATATCTTACCTTGCCTTCCAACTATCTCTGCAACATGTTCTGAACTTGGAACTGCAACACAGTGAGTGATGTTTTGTGAACGAGGGACCCTTGGCAGCATGGAGGATTCGTCATCAAACTGTACTGTACTATAATCAGTTTGATCGCCGCCACTCAGGCTAACAGAATTATTGGTCAAGTTGGACATAGATAATTCCAATGCCGTCTTCAAAGCTTGACTATTCTCCATTATTGGTCGAGTAGCAACATCTGCAGCCATTGTAAAAATCCTATGGAAGTAAAAAAATATATCTAGTAATAAAAGTACACTCAACTATAGTGTACCAACAAAAACAAAAAAAAATCCAGACCTCCACACATGGAATATTAGCTATATAACTCTACTGGTCTCACTTTGAGAAGACAGAAGTCGCAGCAACTTTAATAATGTATCTTTTCTTGTGTACAACAACTTTACACTTGTAACGACAAGCCCGCTTTCAAAGATTTGAGGTTATCATCGTCCTTGTAGCTTTTATCACTCTCGCATGTACAGTAGCCCCTCCCTAGTGGCGCCATTGGACGTACGCGAAGCCACACAAGTAGGGTTGTCCATTGTCTAATTCGCATTCAATTTCTTCATCAACCCACACACCTACATAAAATGCAATTATATATACATCTTCGGGACATTCTCTGTATTAAATAATATAACTTTACAGCAACAATTATTTAGCATTAGGTAAGTATCAATAAATAAGAAGATGGATTTTTGTAATTAAAATTAATTTTTTTCTCAGGATCATAATAATAATTATGTATATATAATAGATAAATATTATATATATATATATATATATTTATTTATTTATTTATTTATTTATATATATGTACTAAGATATTCTCTGATATGATTTACCTTTACAGCAACAATTAGAAGATTCATTAGGTAAGCATCAGTAAACAAGAAACAGGAATTTCTAAACTAATATCAATTATTTAGTGTTTTTTTTTCAGCGTCAATATCATTATGTGTACATTCATACATACACACATACAACATACATACATACATACACACGCACACACACACACATATATATATATATATACATACACACACATACATACACACACATACATACATACATACATACACACACACACATACACACACACATACATACATACATACATACACACACACATACACATACACACACACACACATACATACATACATACATACAAGACTGAATTTATAATAATTTATAAATCTTTCAAACAATTTTCTTGTAACAAGTATTCAATTATCACTGATCAGTTTAATGAAAACAGTTTACTGTAAATTGGGGAAATTATTGGTGTCAATGAGACTGGTAGCAGTCAAATATGTTGAAGAGCAGCTGCAATGTTGAGAAATGAAGGTGTGTGAAGTGATGACATTGCAAGACTAGCTGAATCCAATAACTAAAAATAAATAAAACCAAATGATTGTAAGAACATCTACTATTGTGTAAGAAACATAACAGGTGCTTGTTAGTCAATTCCTTGCCAAATCATTACACTATACTAATTGAATGAAACACATGTCACTAGCAAAATTAAGTACAGACAACTATGGTACATGTATGTATAAAATCACCATGCAGTACAGCACATTGTACAATACAGTATAGTACTTGAGCTGGCACTGGCATTACATGTATGTCATACAGTACAGTACATTGTACAATACAGTACAGTAAATTGTACAATAGAATACAGTACAGTGCAGTACAGTACAGTACAATACAGTACAGTACAGTACAGTGCAGTACAGTACAGTACAGTACAGTACAGTACAGTACAGTACAGTACAGTGCAGTACAGTACAGTACATTGTACAATACAGTACAGTACATTGTACAATACAGTACAGTACATTGTACAATAGAATACAGTACAGTGCAGTACACTACAGTACAGTACAGTACAGTACAGTACAGTACAGTACAGTACAATACAGTACAGTACAGTACAATACAGTACAGTACAGTACAGTGCAGTACAGTACAGTACAGTGCAGTACAGTACAGTACATTGTACAATACAGTACAGTACATTGTACAATACAGTACAGTACATTGTACAATATAGTACAGCACAGTACAGTACAGTACCCACTGGCATTGTAATAGTACTGCTGTTTTTGTTTGGTGTACTAGTGTTATACGGATATGCTCAATTTGAAACAAATACACAGACACAGGCACAGACACAGACACAGGCACAGACACACAGACACACACACACACACACTACCTGAGATTTATGCTCAATTACTGACTTCACATTCACACCAATAGCATTGTTGCTACTGCTGCCACCTAATAGTAAAGGTATTCGTGGAAATGAAGTAGAGAGAGGTATAACAATGTGTTTCTCATTAGTGGAGGTTGAAGAAGTACTTCCTGCTCGTAAATGAGATGAAAAACCTAACTGCTCTTTTAGACTAAATAGTACTCCAAACATTACCTAATTATATATAATTATATATTATATAAATACATACATACATACGTAATTAGATAAATAAATAGATTGAAAGATAGATAAATAGATAGATAGATAGATAGATAGATAGATAGATAGATAGATAGATAGATAGATGGATGGATGGATGGATGGATGGAGATATATATATATTATATATTGAGGAAGATAGAGATAGACAGATAGATAGATAGATAGATAGATAGATAGATACCATAGATCTTTGTAATTGTCTCTCTAAGAGGTTATTAAGATGAGATGAAAAGACATCATAATCAAAAGGATCAATGGAAGAAAGTAGAAGGCTCAATATTCTCTTATGAGTATCTACTAGTTCAGTCTACGAGAGAGAGATATGGGAAATGGATGCATTTACATGTATCAGGGAAAACATGCAATCATGTGTATAATTTAGTGAGAATGCTGGATATACAGTATTCATAATAGTACTCTTTGTCTGCAATGCTAAACCTATGTGTGTGTATGTTTGTCTAGAGTCAATTACATAAGTGATATAGTACACAAGACTCTCTCAAAACCAATTTATCTATGAACTATATATAATCTGAAGTGCTCATTGTAACAATATCAAACCTCATGATTATGTACAATCCATTATACCAATATATCACCATGGAGATATATAATTTATATCCATTAGTTGAAGGGACTTAATCTAAGTTGTAAATTAAAGCAATATACTATTATAAAGGATGATACTATTATACTAATGATTATAAATCTAAAGCTATTAGTTAAGTTATGTAAAATTACATGTACTACGTTAATGTACTGTGTTAATGTACTATTTTAATGTACTATGTTAATGTACTGTGTTAATGTACTATTTTAATGTACTATGTTAATGTACTGTGTTAATGTACTATTTTAATGTACTATGTTAATGTACTATTTTAATGTACTATGTTAATGTACTGTGTTAATGTACTGTGTTAATGTACTGTGTTAATGTACTATTTTAATGTACTATGTTAATGTACTGTGTTAATGTACTATTTTAATGTACTATGTTAATGTACTGTGTTAATGTACTATTTTAATGTACTATGTTAATGTACTGTGTTAATGTACTATTTTAATGTACTATGTTAATGTACCAATAAAAACAATGTTAACTGAGCCATTACAAGTCATAATGTTCCAGTTTTGTTCCAGTCTTGTTCCAGTCCTAGTCTAAACCTAACCCACAGTCCCATTCCAGTTCTATTCCAAATCCTAGTCTTGTCCTGACCCACAGTCCCATTGCAGTTCTATTACTCTTTACCAGTGCTAGTCTAGTCTTAACCTATAGTCCCATTCCAGTTCTATTCCAGTCTTGTTCTAGTCCTAGTCTTGTCCTAATCCACAGTCCCATTCCAGTTTTATTCCAGTCTCATTCTAATCCTAGTCTTGTCCTGACCAATAGTCCCATTCCAGTTCTATTCCAGTCTCATTACTCTTATACCAGTGCTAGTCTAGTCTTAACATATAGTCCCATTCCAGTTCTATTCCAGTTTTGTTCTAGTCCTAGTCTTGTCCTAACCCACAGTCCCATTCCAGTTCTTATTCAAATTCAAAGATTACATTTTAACAAATCCTAACATATATATGCACAATTACTTCTCTACATTTTAATTATCTTAATAAAAAATATCGAAACTCTTGCCAACCTGCTCCTCAGATGGAGACCAAAGTACTGATGAAAGGAATCGAAAATCAAACAACAGCTGTAGGGCAAAGTCTTGTGGCAGATTTGAGGGCTCTCTATCGCCAATTAGTTGAAGATATGATGACATTATTCCAATAAATATTTGGTGGACTAAATCTTTGAAAATTGTTCTGGTGAAATAAAAAAAATCTAAAATATACTATATATTATATATATATATATATATATATATATATATATATATAATATATATATATATATATGTAGGTTTAAATGGTTCATTACTGTACTGGAAAAATAAATCAGAAAAAAAAAGCCGTTCTGTACAATTAAAAATTAGCTTGTTTGAGTGTAAATGTTTGTAGTTTACCTGAAAATATGCTAATACAGACATAGGACACAAGACATAGACAGACACATAGACACATACACATGCACACCGAGGCACTGATATACACACAGAGGCACAAAAACACAGACATACACAGAGTCACAGACACACACATGTGGACACAAACACAGACACACACAAAGTCACAGACACACACATGCGGACACAAACACAGACACAGATATACCATAGTCTCTCCTCTATGATACTTTAAACATTGTGTACATAGTGAAGTCATACACTATCATACTACTAATATAAAAGGTGATTTGGCTTCTGATGAACATGACCTAACTCACTTTCTGATGGAGTGCCCACCTACTCTACTAATTTCTTGGCACAAAGCATAAAGGATGGTGACTGTACAAACTGAAGCCTATAATGTGAACACAGAGCATTACACACAATTAATTTACAACTAATGATGTGTAAATTAATAAGTAAATTTACTTGAGAAGGAAGTCTTATAATGGATGATATTCTTTTGCCACTTTCAGATTCTTCTGAAATTTTTATTTCTTCCCATACCTTGGATGGATAGATAGATAGATAGATAGATAGATAGATATATAGATAGATAATGAATGAATGGGTAGATAGATAGACATAAATCACATGACAGATGGGATAAATAGATAGATAGATAGATGGATGGATAGATAGATGCTAGATAGATATATATATATATATATATATATATATATAGATAGATAGATAGATAGATAGATAGATAGATAGAGATTGATGATAAATGAATGGATAGATAGAGATAGACATAATAGACAATGAATGAATGACACACATATAGAATGATACATGGTTTGATAAGACACATCAACAGATTAAATAACAGAGTGCGGATCAATATCAGATTATATTACTCACAGCGGACATGCTAAGAAGACTCATGTCATTTTCATTAAATAGATTGTTTTTGAACTGGAGTAAAAATACTTGAGAAAACTGTTTGGACCACATGCTAAATTCAAAACAGACACATGGAAGGGAGGATTAAAATAACACAACACCTTAGTATATTTAATAATAATAATAACATTAATTGTATTAAATTATGTGTTATCAGTTTATTCTTGAAATATATATACATAAACACACACAGACACACACACACACACAGACACAGACGCACATACACACACACACACAGACACAGACATACAGACACACACATATACACACAGACACACAGAGAGACACACAGCACAGACACACACACACAGACACACAGATACACAGACACACACAGACACACAGATACACACAGACACAGACACACACAGACACACAGATACACACAGACACAAACACACAGATACACACACACACACACACACACACAGACACACAGATACACACACACAGAGTCATCAAAACAATAATTGCATATAACATATCAGGAGAGAGCATCAATATATGCCACAAACATGTGTAATAGCATTAATCACTTGTTATAATACAATACCTCTAACAAGCTAGAATAATTGATCACCTACATCATTTAAGGTAGTAAAAAGTAAAGTATTGATATCATAATATTAGTTCAGAGACATTACATAAATACCATCAGAATGTAGGATGAATAACAGACAGATGTAACTCATTAGTTGCGCTAGGCATTTTACTACAAGTGATTATGTGTACACCTTTGTGTCCCTACATCATATTACCAATGTATGTATGTGTGTATGTATGTGTGTGTGTGTGTGTGTGTGTGTGTGTGTGTGTGTGTGTGTGTGTGTGTGTGTGTGTGTGTGTGTGTGTGTGTGTGTGTGTGTGTGTGTGTGTGTGTGTGTGTGTGTGTGTGTATGTATGTATGTATGTATGTATGTATGTATGTATGTATGTATGTATGTATGTATGCATGTATATATGTAATTATGTATGTTGTATGTATGTATGTGTAAGTGTGTGTGTTTATATGTGTATGTATGTAGTATAGTATAAATGTATACATGTATGTACATAAGACTATAGGAAGGTTTCTATGAGTGACAAAATGAAATGATACTTCAACTAGGATCATATCAATCTTGATGGACAGACAGACAGACAGACAGACAGACATGTCTGTCTGTTGGTATTTCTAACACTACCTGAACAAATCATCAGCTTTGTGTTGCAATAAAGAAGAGATCTCGTTTTTCATTGACTAAAAAAAATTATGTTATTAAAATACAAAAGTTTGAATCTGCTATATGTATATACACACACTCACTGTATCACTCCCCTTCTGTGACTTCCCTAGTTGACTCCTCCATGAGCTGGTGGAGCTATAGCAAGCAAACAAAACAGAGGAATCAGTTACAAATCTTTTTATCTTTAAAGTTTGAAATTCTAGCAGGTGAAGTTGTTTAGTATGATGGGGTGGAAAAGAGTGGGAGATGAACATACAGCCAATTCAACATTTCATTAAACTGTTACAGATCCCAGTAAAAGGATGTGGCAAGTTGGCTTGTGGTCCCACACTTTCAAAACAAAGGAGGGATTCTGGGATTGGCTTAGGGCTATAACCTCTTCCCTGAACCCACACTACTGCTGAAGTTCATCAGATAACTGAACCACCCCATGTACACCATCATACACCACAGCAATAATACTGCCAGCTACACCTCAACTGGCAGGCTACCAGCTCCTCCAAAACACACAGTATATAAAAATGTTTGTTTTGAATGATATGACAACTTGGCTAGTTAATGGCAGTTATTAATAATGTACATACATAACAGACAGACAATAACCTGGAAATTGCTTGCAAAAGTGGTACATCTTGAAGAGTGATGAGCTGTTTCATGCACGGAGTGAAATCAAGTAAACACTGACACAGTCTTGCTAAAAGAAGTAACCTAGACAATTATATACTAATCTATACATCCATTCATTCATTAGTACAGTTTTCTGACCTATCTAATAGAGATGATTCATGCCATTGGTTTGGAAGTTTCTCCTTTAACTCCATTACAATCACCATGGCGATATCATCAACAACACTTAAGAACCTTGAGCAATTAAAAAGAACATTACTGATAACCTATGTGTCTGTCCAGTAATTAACTAGTATTGGTAATGAACATTACTGATAACCTATGTGTCTGTCCAGTAATTAACTACTATTAGTAATGAACATTACTGTTAACCTATGTGTCTGTCCAGTAATTAACTAGTATTGGTAATGAACATTACTGCTAACCTATGTGTCTGTCAGTAATTAATTTTATCCTTTAACTAATCATTGATTTTACTATATAGTATTAGTAATGAACATCACTGATAACCTACGTGTCTGTCCAGTAATTAACTAGTATTAGTAATGAACATTACTGATAACCTATGTGTCTGTCCAGTAATTAACTAGTATTAGTAATGAACATCACTGTTAACCTATGTGTCTGTCCAGTAATTAACTACTATTAGTAATGAACATTACTGTTAACCTATGTGTCTGTCCAGTAATTAACTAGTATTGGTAATGAACATTACTGCTAACCTATGTGTCTGTCAGTAATTAATTTTATCCTTTAACTAATCATTGATTTTACTATATAGTATTAGTAATGAACATCACTGATAACCTACGTGTCTGTCCAGTAATTAACTAGTATTAGTAATGAACATTACTGATAACCTATGTGTCTGTCCAGTAATTAACTAGTATTGGTAATGAACATTACTGTTAACCTATGTGTCTGTCCAGTAATTAACTAGTATTGGTAATGAACATCACTGTTAACCTATGTGTCTGTCAGTAATTAATTTTATCCTTTAACTAATCATTGATTTTACTATATAGTATTAGTAATGAACATCACTGATAACCTACGTGTCTGTCCAGTAATTAACTAGTATTGGTAATGAACATTACTGATAACCTATGTGTCTGTCAGTAATTAATTTTATCCTTTAACTAATCATTGATTTTACTATATAGTATTAGTAATGAACATCACTGATAACCTACGTGTCTGTCCAGTAATTAACTAGTATTGGTAATGAACATTACTGTTAACCTACGTGTCTGTCCAGTAATTAACTAGTATTGGTAATGAACATCACTGTTAACCTATGTGTCTGTCAGTAATTAATTTTATCCTTTAACTAATCATTGATTTTACTATATAGTATTAGTAATGAACATCACTGATAACCTACGTGTCTGTCCAGTAATTAACTAGTATTGGTAATGAACATCACTATGTATCTATCATACTCATAATTATTAGTATCTATTTGTTCAAATCACTACACACTACATTACTAGTGATACAGTATTAGTAATGGTATCACTCATAACCTATGTGTATTTAACTAACTTGTCCTCACAGCTGTCAGTATATATGTTGATCTACTAAAAAATAATGTTTATTTTAGTATCTTTTCTGTCATTTTTAGTATGTTAAATATTACATAATATTATTATACATTATCATTGAGTACTTATATGTGTTACTAGGAAATGAAGTGGCATTTATAACATAGGTACTTATAATTTTATATATGTGTTACTAGGAAATGAAGTGGCATTTATAACATAGGGTACTTATAATTATATATATATATGTATCACTAGAAGATGAAGTGGCATTTATAACACAGGGTACTTATAATTATATATATATATGTATCACTAGAAGATGAAGTGGTATTTATAACATAGGGTACTTATAATTATATATATATATATATCACTAGAAGATGAAGTGGCATTTATAACACAGGGTACTTATAATTATATATATATATGTATCACTAGAAGATGAAGTGGCATTTATAACACAGGGTACTTATAATTATATATATATATGTATCACTAGAAGATGAAGTGGTATTTATAACACAGGGTACTTATAATTATATATATATATGTATTACTAGAAGATGAAGTGGCATTTATAACACAGGGTACTTATAATTATATATATATATGTATTACTAGAAGATGAAGTGGCATTTATAGGATAAGACAGAGACTATTAAAGGTTGTTCACGTTCACCTTGTCCTCAGAAAAGTATTCATAACTCTGGACTTACAATCTTTTTACCTGCACTATTTTCATATAATTATCCTTCCTGTTCTTTTTTATGTCAAATTTCAATCCATTAATTCATTATTGAGTTACAGTATAATCATGTATTAACCTTATGACATTAAACTATACACTATATTACATATAAGTTATTTAGTTACAGTATAATCATGTATTAACCTTATAACATTAAACTATACACTATAGTACATATAAGTTATTTAGTTAATGTATTAACCTTATAACATTAAACTATACACTATAGTACATATAAAGTCATCGCATCGTAATTTTGAGGTCATCGTGAATGTGAATAGACTTTAGCACACATAGCTTCCACCGGGAGAATGATTATATAAATAAAAGAGATGAGGAATAGATATAATTATATATATATACATAATTAAAACTAATAATTATATTATTTTGAACACTCATTTCATCCAGCCCTAGCTAAGTCAAATGATAACTGACCACAATATACTTTTGTATTCAGAACACTGTGTAACAGCTGCCATTGTTACATCAGCTGTAGTACGTACTTGTATGTGTGTATGTGTGGATATAGTATGGGTTTTCATTGTCACTTGTATGTTAATGTAATAATACATAATATATTATCATACATAATGGTGAAACATTAGTATTGTGTTCACTTGCTTTCAGTCACACTTGAGAGGGTTCTACAGTGCAAGTGCTTTCAGTTAAAATGTTTACACTACACTATAATGAGTTAAATGATTGTATTTAGTAGCTATTAAATATGTTTACTAATAATTTATATATATATATACAACATTTAACAGTTATTAATAATTATGTATACTTATTAGATAATAATTTGTAATTTGTAAAATTATGATTTATAATGTGCCAAAATTTTATTATTATGTGCACTCATTAACATTTATAATGTGTCACATCATCTCACATGTGGTGTTGGCAGACATCTGTATGTACATGTATGTATGTACATGTATGTATGTACATGTATGTGTGCACTCAGTATTCATGTATGTATGTACATGTACATGTATGTATATATATATATGTATGTACATGTATGTGTGCACTCAGTATTCATGTATGTATGTACATGTACATGTATGTATGTACATGTATGTGTGCACTCAGTATTCCTGTATGTATGTACATGTATGTATATATATATGTATGTACATGTATGTGTGCACTCAGTATTCATGTATGTATGTACATGTATGTATATATATATGTATGTACATGTATGTGTGGACTCAGTATTCATGTATGTATGTACATGTACATGTATGTATGTACATGTATGTGTGCACTCAGTATTCATGTATGTATGTACATGTATGTATGTACATGTATGTGTGGACTCAGTATTCATGTATGTATGTACATGTACATTTATATGCTCTTGAGTTTATGTAGTTTCGTATCTATTATTCAGTTAACTACAATTCTTCCCTCCCATGGGTATAATCACTGATTATAATGTGTACATGCAATAAGGTTTTTATTCATTAATTATATGTACATGTATAATTATAATTATGTACATGTACATGTATTATGTACATGAACCATCACAATGTACATGTATAATTATGTACATGTACGTGAATTACATGTACATGTATCACTATAGTATTATGTACACAAATCCGTATACATGTACATGTAACTATGTACATGAATCATTATTACGTACATGTACATGTATGATGTACATGTACATATATTATTATAAGTACATGTACATGAATCACATACATGTATACATGTATACATGTACATGTATCAACAATATATCCAATGATTGTAGTGTTATATGTACAAATACATTAATTAAATTAGCACAATCAAATCAAACAAATGTTCTATAAGGGTCTATAAATTTCATAATTACATTACCTGGTGTCTGCGTGCTATCACACTAAACATCTTTACCTTGACCTCAGAAAAATATTTAACTTTAGTATATATGGAAGGACCAACAATCTTTTTACCTTCACTATTTTAATATAATCATACTTCCCATTCTTTTTTAACACAGCACCCTCCATATTGGAATCTATCTAACCCAAGACATCATCAACAGCTCAACTAGTCATTTTCTTACATACACAGATGAAACACACACACACATACACACACACACGGCATACACACCCAGACAGACACACACAATTACACACATGTTAATTCCTCAGACATATAAAGACACACAGAGACAAGCATTTAAACTGAAATTTCAACACCAGCATTTAGCAGACACACAAAAACAGACTATTTCAACACCAGCATTTAGCTATAAATTATATATTTACACCTGTTAGAAGTGGGTTACTGATAAACTGAGGGGGCTCTTAAATTAATATTAAAAGTGATATTCCTTTTGAAGTTTAAGCTTTGAAGTGTGTCTAGAGGAAGTAGTTACCTTCTCATGTTGTGATTTATGGAGTCTTCTATATTTTTTTGAAGAGAAGTCAAGTCACTGAACCTATCAAACGGATAATTATCACCAGCTACCTGCAACATAACAGATTGAGATAAAAACAATTTCTATACTACAATCAACTAAATATTAGAAGGTTGGTATAGCTTATTATATGAGTACAGCTAGGTTAAACGTGGAAACAGGATTTTTTTGTTGGGAGAAGAAAACATTCAATCCAGCACAATGCACTTCTTAGGGTGGAGGAATGCTTACCCAGTATTATATAAAATTTTAGACCCTCTTGTAACTAAGGGATGCTCATTACTGGTGTCATGATAGGTAATATTCATAATTAAACTTTGGGGATTAGCTGTGGAGGGGGAACGTCTCTACCTCCTTGGTATCACCACTAGTCTCCTCAAGCAACTAAAATATGACAATAATAAGCACTTTTCATTATAGTTATACCATGCCTAGTTCCTCAAATATAGTTATTAATGAGCTAATTATGATACTTATTGCATAAGTTATTAATAGTTATTAATGAGCTAATTATATAATTCACAGTATATACTTATTGCATAAGTTATTAATAGTTATTAATGAGCTAATTATAAGTGACTTTGGAACAAGATACTATTAATTATGGCTTCAACATGAAACCTGTCTGCTATAAACAATCAACTACTCACATAGTGGTTTGCCTAATTAAATAGTTATTAGTTACTATGGTAACTAAAAAGAAGCTATAGCAACGCATGTACGGCCAGAAATGAAACACATTTGCATATATATATACACACATATACATGTATATATGTATACATGTATATATGTATACATATATACAATACACACACACATACATAAGTAAATACATACATGTACATACACATACATGCATACATGTACAAATGTATATACATGTACATATACATACATATTTATATGTACATGCATACATACATACATACACACATACATACATACATACATACATACATACATACTATACATGCATACATATATACATACATGTACATACACATACATGCATACATGTACAAATGTATATACATGTACATATACATACATATTTATATGTACATGCATACATACATACATACACACATACATACATATATACATACATACATACATACTATACATGCATACATATATACATACATGTACATACACATATACGCATACATGTACAAATGTATATACATGTACATATACATACATATTTATATGTACATGCATACATACATACATACACACATACATACATACATACATACATACATACATACTATACATGCATACATATATACATACATGTACATACACATACATGCATACATGTACAAATGTATATACATGTACATATACATACATATTTATATGTACATGCATACATACAACATTATATATTTGATTGCAAACAAATGAAAAACATGTACTGTCAATATTTTGATTAGAGAACTGATTATCCTAATTAATGATATAATCTGACCTGTTGCCGGTAGCAACTAGTATTCATCTGATCTCCATCTTTAGTTTCATTTATTAAAGAGAATTGATGCAAGTCTTCTACAAGAACTTGTAACTGTTGGCTTGAAGATTGACAGAATCTATTAGAGGAACAAGACAAAAAAAGACAGATACCCCGGTAAATAGATAGATAGATAGATAGATAGAAAGAGAGAAGAGAGAGAGAGAGAGGCACCTACCTGTATAATTGTGGTGTGCATCCTTTAGATTTCATTCGTAAAGATTTCAGCATTCCATTATCACTTTCCAGTTGTCCATTGCCTTCTTTCCCTAATTCTTGTTCATCTCTTGTATTCCAAAGATAACTAGTAATATCCTCATCTGATATAAACTCCTCAGAATTAGTTTCATGTCGGGATACTAACTGACGTAGAAGATGGGTCATGTGATCTTCCGTTTCTCTTAATAGATCAGATATTATATTCTACAAGCATATAATTAAAAGAGGAAAAGTATGCTGTTACCATAGCAACCATATTTGTTCAGTAATTGAGCTTGTGTGTACCTTTGCTTATACTATCAGACATTATGATAATTGTAATAATGTACTTTCATCTATTACAATACTTTATTACCAGTATAATTATTAATATTAATATAATTATTAATATTAATATAATTATGTAGGATTTGAAATGCAGCAACTTTTCAAATTTCTTATGTTACTGTTTGTAGGAATATTTCACTTCTTAGTTTCCATCACAGTACTATGATGGGAGCTACAACTTAAAGGTGACAGTCACTGTTCTTCTAAGTAGTACTATTATACTGTAATGTGTGAATTCACTATGTGATAGCATAGTACTAAGGTGTAATACTGTGCAGTACATTTGAAGTACAGTGATAGCATGTAAACTTAATAATGTCAGGTACTGTGTAACTAGATGCTACCCATTGTGTTTGGTATGCGAATACATTGTTGCATTATATTAAGTCATGATGGTCTGTATGTAATGCATATCTATTAGATTTGAGCTCCACATGACATTTTGAGTTCTACATCAGTTAAAGTTAGCTATTCAAAATATCTTTGTTTTGCCTAGTTCTATTATAATATATGTACATATACATACATACACACACCTATTCTTTTAATAGAGTATGATAAGATAGTATTAGTTTTCAAAGAAGCAATGATCAAATTGAAATCCAGAAATATGAATATTATTAGTAATTTGAAATGTCTGAACTCTATCAGTCATGAATATACACACATAGTAACAGACAGACACAGACACACACATAGACACACACACACACACACACACACACACACACACAGACACACACATAGACACAGACACACATAGACACAGACACACAGACACACACATAGACACACACACATAGACACATACACACAGACACACATACATAGACAGGCAGACAAAGACACACAAAGACACACAAAGACACAGTACACAGTACATACACACCTATCTCTTTGATTAATAAAGCTATATACACACATGACAATTAAATAATAATGAAGGTTTTGTACAGGTGTAATACCATCAACTGTCTCTATTTTGGCTTTACAAAAGTTTAAATTAATAATCTAATTAGCATCAACCACACAACTTTCTATGATGTCAACTCCTTCTTGCCAAAAAATGTATAGTGTAGATATTATAACATAACTGTTTGCATTAACTATGCATAGTAAAATTTGGTTAATAGCCAAGATAAACAATATCTATAATTATCTACGTTGAGTTTAATACACTTATACAAATATATACACATACATATACATGTACATATACACACAATATATATACCATTAGTACTAATGTAGTACTAATGGTAGTACTAATGGCTAAAAGTAGTACTAATGGTAGTACTACTGGTTGACTATTGGTTGTACTGAAGAAAGTGCTAATGATTATTAGTACTAACAGTCATACATACTAATGGCAGTGCTAAAGTTAGTACAGCCATCAGTACTAATGGCAGTGCTAAAGTTAGTACAGCCATCAGTACTAATGTAGTACTAATGATAGTACTTACTACATCAGTACTAATGTACATGTAGTACTACATTACTATATGGTAGTACTATCATTAGTACTAATGTAGTAATGATAGTACTACATCAGTACTAATGTAGTACTAATGATAGTACTACCATTAGTACTGATGGTAGTACTATCATTAGTACTACATTAGTATAATGTACATGTAGTACTACCATTAATACTGATGTAGTACTACCATTAGTACTACTATTGGTAGTATTAATGATGTTACTATCATTAAGGCCACCATACACGAAGCAAGTTGTTGCATGTGACTTGTTGTAAGAAACAAGTTGCTTCGTGTATGGTGGCCTTTAGTATTATATATAAGGGTTTTCCTTAGGATATTATTGGATACTTTGACCTTTAATTAGTTCACTATAGTATTCTCCAGTTACTGTATCTAGAACAGTCTAGTAGTTAATTTTGTAAATGTGTGTGTGTTGTTCAATATTCTTATTTCTAATAACGTACAAATGTATGTCCTTCAACCAATTACACAGACAGACACACCCCCATACACAGAGACACATACGTACATGTACAATGATTTGACCATGAAGTAAAATACAAACCTTTGCTCTCTCAAGTATAAATGTTCTTAAGAATTGATCATAGAGAGATAACTCTTCTCCAAGTGATGCCTGACAAACTTCCATCCATTGTTTCTTGACTGATGTCATAGTTGGGCTAGTCTCACCCGACGATGAAAACGACTAGATGAATGAAAGGATGG
The DNA here is from genome assembly GCA_947044365.1 of Petrosia ficiformis. Taxonomy (NCBI): domain Eukaryota; kingdom Metazoa; phylum Porifera; class Demospongiae; order Haplosclerida; family Petrosiidae; genus Petrosia; species Petrosia ficiformis. The sequence continues at coordinate 490,450 of OX345645.1, read as the reverse complement.
ATGGATGAATGGATGGATGAATGAATGGATGAATGGATGGATGGATGGATGGATGGATGGACGGATGGATGGATGAATGAATGGATGAATGGATGGATGAATGGATCGATGGATGGATGGATGAATGGATGGATGAATGGATCGATGGATGAATAGTTTACCTCAGTTAAGAGTGTATATGTGACATCTCGTATACCAGCTAGTCCTTTCAGAGAATTTACATGTATTAAAACATTATTTAAACCAGTTTCAATAATACTGTAGCAGCTGTGTGTGTGTGTGCGTGTGGTAGAAAGATAGCATTAGTAGTGAGACATATGTGGGAGGACAGCCAGCTGAACAAATGGTATGGCATAAGGCCAACCCAGTAATTAAAAATCTTTTGATAGTAAAGTAACAAAATGAATAAACAACTACATACTATATACTGGTTGATTGTCCTCTTAGACTTATGAAAACAAGAGGATGGTATATATTACTATGATCATTATTGTAGTTAGTACAATACACACATACATAGAGACGGACAGATGGAGAGACGGACAGATAGACATACACATAAGCACATACACACTCACAGACAGACACACAGACATGTTCACACATTACGTACATGTACATATACATGTACACAATAAAACGGATACACACATACACACATATTCATATACCTGTTGATCCATTGATGAGTATATTTATGAATTACATCAGTAGATAGATTAGTAACATTACTCAGTTGAGGTTTGTACGCTAAATATAAAAAAGATCATGAACGATATCTAACTGTCTCTCTGTCTCTGTCTGCGTTGGTCTGTCTATATTGGTCTGTTTTAATGGCCTATCTCATTGTGTGTTGGTGTGTCTGTCTGCATATTGTAACTGCATCCCACAAGCAGAAACACTGTTAGTAATGTAATTAGGAATTGAATCTTCTTCTATTTCATTCTCATATATACTTACAAGTTATGTAACTTGGTAACCTAGCAACCAAATACTCCGGTATGTATTGATTACAATGATCTATAGATAGATAAGGGAAGAATAAAATGGTGAAGGTGAAAATATTTGGAGTCATTCCAAAAAAGAGTTGTGAGGTCAAGGTGAACGTGAATGATTTATTGAGAAGCTGTTTTCAATTATTTCTACATATGTTTAAGTATTGTTTTACAAACCACATACAGACTGTCTGGTAGTATTAAATCACAAAACAAATTATGAAATAGAAATACACACCACAAATCACACAGGTGGTGATATAGGTGTTTGTACAACTACAATAATTCCATCATCAGGGAATTACCAGGCTGGCTACATAAAACTGTTAATAGTATATTCTTAGAAATATCAATATAAGGTGAAACATTATACTTATCTATACATATACCCCTCCCCTTCAATACATAATACATTAAAATAATAGAAATTCATAGGAATAAAAAATACTGGAAAAGTGATAATAGATTCCTAGTAAGTCTTCTTCCATTATAATATCAAAACTTTCATGTACACTAAACAAATATATATTATGATAATGTTTATTACACCTGGGCTACTAAAATTACTATAGTTGTATAGTTATTACATTCCCATATTATATGTTATATACACATTATAAATATATATATATTATTATTATTATTATTATTATTATTATTATTAGTGTTGTTTTAGTTTGAAAAAAATGACCACTTTTAATTATAGTATGCCTGGTTTCTCAAACTAGTTATATAATTAACTAAAGGTAATATTAAAGGATTTTAGTTTTAGTTAACTAACTAAAAGTACTCATTATTGGCCAATTTTAATTTTAGTTAGTAATAGTTATTGCAGTAGACTTGTAATTTAGTTTAGTGTCAATTCACAAAAAGGGTTTTAGTTATAGTTAAATAAAACATAGTAAATTATATATGTATACTATACAGGTATCATATACCAACTAATACGAAGTTAGACCTCACAATTGAAAGACTGTTATCACATCCAAGGACACAAATCAAATATATATAATTGTATATAGGAGTGTAATGGATTGTATTTCAGAGGTACATGTACATGTGGTTGCTAAGCGATAGATAGGACACAAATCAAAGATATATAATTGTATATAGGAGTGTAATGGATTGTATTTCAGAGGTACATGTACATGTGGTTGCTAAGCGATAGATATGATTGACTGAATGATTAGTTGGCCATATATTACACTTGAATAAGTAACTTTTTAAAAATATATAATTTAGGAGTTATTTGTAAAAACAATTTCTTAAACTTTATCACTTCTCAAGTAGATAGAAAGGACATAGTAATTAATTATAACTATTGAAATGCCAAACATGCTCTTTGGATAGGAAGTAAACATTACATCACCAAATAATGAAATATTTAACATTTCAACCCAATCATATGTACACATATATACAAATGTACCTACGTACATAATAATACATGTACATGTACTTACATACATATGTACATACTGATGTATGTAACATAATACTATATGTACATGTAATTACTTACTTACATACATATGTACATACTAATGTACGTACGTACATAATACTACATAGTACATGCATGTACATTGTACATACTTACTTACATACATGTACATGTACATGTACATGTACATACATACATACAATTCTGTCAGACGCAGATGTCTGTTACAATGTAACTGGATAGGCATACAATTACATGACTATAGTTGTGTTACCATGGAGATTGTATTACATGACTATAGTTGTGTTACCATGGAGATTGTTTGATTTCACAAACCTTGTGCGGAATCAGTAAGATGATTGAGAAGTTGTGAGCATGAAGCTAGAATTAAAGACAGAAAGAGAGAGTGAGTGAGGGAGGGAGGGAGGGAGGGAGGGATAGGAAGATTGCAAAAGAGAAATAGACAAAAGGTAGAAATAATGAGATGGCAAATCAGAAAGATGGAAAATGGAGGTATGGAGATAAGGTATGGAGCTATTGTTCTAACTTTCTTTTGTGACAGGAGCAAATATTCGAGATATGAGTAGAAGAGTCTGTCGTAAAGTTATCATCACTTCTCTCACAGTTACCTTCACACTTTGCACTAATAACACAAACAAGAAATTACACACACATAATATACATGTATATCAAATATAATATATACTTAACACAACTACATGTACTCTGTGTACATGTATATAATTATAATAATTAATTATACAGTTACAGCACGTCAATAAAATGTCACCATACAGTAACACTAATGAACTTGTTCTACTGTCAGTATAGTATAGTAATTACTGTCAAAACTTGTTGAACTACTGTTGAACTCATGTTAAACTAACTATAGTGTGGAAACGAAACTATTGAGTAATTACTGTACTGTATGGTGACTTATTGACTTGTACTGTATATATAATATTATAATATATAATTATATATATAATATTTATATTATATATATATATATATATATATATATATGTATATATATAATATACACATATCAGATGTATTCTCACAAATATAATGTTACTATATCCAATATCTTTTGAGGTATATTAAGAAGCCTAAGTGTATGTGTATTTTGAAAGCAGACATCACCAATTAGTGGAAGGAAGTGAGAAATGAATTTTAACACAATGTAAAGTAATATTATATTTATATCACATGCATAATTATACATATTTGTTACCATAGCAACCATACTTTAAAGATCAGAAAGGAGTATTTTTATTTTGTTATGAAAGACTTTATAATACTCTAATCTCATATTACCTCACATTACCTCATATTACTTTATATTATACTTATTACCTCACACAGTGATAATAATTACCCCTGCCTATTAGCAAGTGGAATAGCTAAAAATTCCTCCATACTCAAGATAGGCATTTGATAACGAAACAAAAGTACAAAGGCCTATTATCTAAACCCTGAATATGGTTGCTATGGTAACAGTATATTGAAACAACAGGTGTCCCATGAGATGAAAGAGATGGAAACCATGGAAACCATATACTGACCTTGTTGGGAGGAATGAAAGATTCCATGAATGGCTTCCTGAGAAAGGATATAGAAAACCAAATGATAGGTAGTTAACAAGAGGGAAATGTTTGAGTGGGTGGAAGTGTTTTTCATTATCATCAGAGTACAGGTACTGTAATGTAATTTTAATGAAAATTCAATGAGGTATTATGTATTAATTAATGATTAGGAGAATAGCACAATATTATATTATTCATTATCAATATATTTGTTCACTATTAATAGAAGAAGGGATGCAACATTAATTATCAGTGAGCTAAGAATGGTACTAGTATCATATAAAAGGGTACAGTACCTTGCTATAGGGGACTAGACCACCTAGTGAGAACCCTGATATACTCTCACAGGTTTAATGGTACTAGTAACATATAAAAGGGTACAGTACCCTGCTATAGGGGACTAGACCACCTAGTGAGAACCCTGATATACTCTCACAGGTTTAAGGGTACTAGTATCATATAAAAGGGTACAGTACCTTGCTATAGGGGCCTAGACCACCTAGTGAGAACCCTGATATACTCTCACAGGTTTAATGGTACTAGTAACATATAAAAGGGTACAGTACC
>OX345645.1:423355-480855 GCA_947044365.1 Petrosia ficiformis | reverse complement strand
CTATATTACGTGTATACATGTACATGTACTATATTACGTGTATACATGTACATGTATCTATATTACGTGCACACATGTACATGTATCTATATTACATGCATACATGTACATGTAATTATTTAATTATAATTATATATATACGAATTATATATATATCTCAACCTCAATGGTATAATATCGGTGACATACCTTGTTCTTTGTTCAACTTGTCTAATCTCTGGAATATTCTTATCAATAAATAGATTTTCAGCCTGTTGATCCTCATTCCTAGACACTGTGGAATGGGTTCCTGGATAAAAGAAATATAAACAATAATTATACATTTTAGAGTTGTTCTATTCTTTGTCTCTGCATATCTATAGTGTTCAAATAGTTATATTTCCATGGAAACTAGAATCAGGACTGGAGAATTTACTACAAAATAATTAATCAAACTTTTTTAAAGACAAAACATAATTTCTGACAAGACGTATAATATATATATAATTATATAATAATTAATATTTAATGTAGTTCATAATTTGTTATTTATATACAAAGAACATTTCACAACTGAAGAAGGCGCTCAAGAATGTTAATTAATTATAATACACACACACACACATACATACATGACTATAAGCTCTAAATACATTCAAATACATGATATTATAACTAATATACTTTAATTGTTACTCACTGCTCTTTTTAAATTCAGTAGCAAGAATGTTAATTAATCATAATACACACACGCACATACATTACTATAAAGCTCTAAATACATTCAAATACATGATATTATAACTAATTGTTACTCACTGCTTTTTTTTAAATTCAGTAGTCATCTCTTTTCAAAAAGCCAAAATGACACGTATTATATACACTAAATCATATAAATATAATATATTTTTGTATATTATTTGAGGTTTAAGGTAACACAATGTATAATACATACAATCCTTTCTACATAACACAGACATAAACAATCTCAATAATGAATAATAAATAATTATGTAAAGAATGACATGTTTATTATCTGATATACACATGTATTGTTTATATATTCAACTTGTTTATTTTTCATATACTGTGTTTATTATTCTATATTAGGATATGATGAGTTGATATGTCTGATAGGTTTGGATATTTTAGGATATTTCTGATGGGTTTGATGTCTGATAGGTTAGGATATTTCTGATAGGTTTGGATATTTCAGGATATTTATAATGGATTTTTATGTCTGATAGGTTTGTATATTTTGGGATATTTCTGATGAGTTTGATTAGTCTGATATTGAGGATCACATGAGCACTTGACGAGATTGGCTCCAAGAGCGATAACGTCCAGTCTCGTTGTACATGTACATACATTTTAATCCCACAAGCCAGACCTTAATCTGTTCCTTGAAGTTTCATTCCTGGAGATTGTATAGTAACTTACAAATTTGCATTTCACTAGACCTTTCTTACTAACTGATAATATATTTCACCACACCCTCTTTCCATCTCACTCTGCCCGTTATCCTAGTCGACTTATTTAGTGTTCCAAGAGGAAGATATTCTATTTTAATACATGATCACATTGATTGATGTATACTGAAATTTCAAGGAACAGAGGGTCAGACGGCATAAACATCCCCCTCTTTAATATTCATACTAGGACACACCCCCAACTAATTAATACAAATCGGAGGTGTGTCCTAGTATGAATATTAATGAGGGGCCGTTATACCAACTGATCCAAATTATAATAATACCTGAAGTTGATAATAAATTATTTACCATTATGTGACTCTCTCTCCATCTTTTGAGCTAGAATCTGAATTCAATTATTGGGTACTAATTAGAAAATTATTATATATATATAATTAATTTTAGATCTGGTACTGAAATATATATTATTTCTGACCTGCATGTGTGATTGTGAGTGATCTTATTTATCTGCAGTGGAAATAATAGTTATGATCACAGAAAATCCATCACTTACTTCGTAGAACGGAATAGTATACGATTATGTACAAAATTTACAAATGTTGGTTCCTGTATTTTCTAGGCTCCTAGGCTAGGTTCCTCTGCTTCCAGCTCCACCCATCTCATGACTCGACTTTACAAATGGATATCTTAGCCTCTTGGACAGCTGCCACTCTGATCCACGTTGGAGTAGTGGAAACTCTTGGTACTATAATTCTCTGTTATGTTCTAGCTGTAGTCAATGGTCATGTGCCACCATGGTTACCCATGATCAGTGATTGTGCAGTTTTTCCACCAGAGAAGTATCCTTTCAGACTAGGGATAGTATTAGGAGCTTCTCTCCTAGCTGTTCAAGCTGTGACTAAGTATTATGCTGATAAAACACAACCATACAGTAAACTTTGTGCAGTACTTGGAGTTGTTGCTTCGACAGGACTTGCTGTTGTCGGAGTGGTGAATGAGAAAGAAAATAATGATATTCATGACAGTGAGATGTCTGTGTGTCTTTTTGTCTGTCTGGCTGACTCTATGTCTGTATTAATAACCTTAAAATTAAAGAAATATTACTGTACATCACATGCACCTTTGATCTTTTGACGACACCCAAAGAAGGCCCAAAGCATGAAACATCATGTACAGTACTATTTAACCTTCAGGTTAATATTGATTCAGTCAACCCAGAATTATATATATAATTATATATATATATATTATATATATATATATATAATGTGATAGTCTGACAACCCAGACCCTTCACCTCGAGGGTCTGGGTTGTCAGACAACAAAGATTGAAGATGTTGTTTAAGCTTTTCGCAAACACTGAAATGTTTGTTTGTCTGTTTGCATGTCTGTGCTTGTGTGTGTGTGTCTGTGTCTGTGTCTGTGCTTGTGTGTGTGTGTGTGTGTGTGTGTCTGTGTGTATATGTGTCTGTGTGTGTGTGTATGTACTATAATTTGGGTATCATGTATCAAATATAAAACCAGTTGTAAGTTAAGTTACTAGGATGTTTTTTTTAAAAAACAAATGCCTTGTACTTAATGCACATGCACCTAAGTACAAATCAACATCTGGTCACAATATCGATTATCACTAAATGTGCTATATTGATAATGATTATCGATATTTTGATTATCGAGTCCTAGCACTGGTTTCAATGTCAATACTCCACACTCTCCTTATATAGTTGCAGCAGTCATATTGTTTGTGTGTTATGATGTGTACGCAATCATTTTTGTGTATTCGTCTTGGAATCGCAAAGACATCTCCAGAATTTCTTACACAATTAAATTCTGTTCAGCTGTACTGGGAACTATTGGTTTTGTGGCCTACATAACAGCTAGTTAGTAAATGATGGATGGATGGATGGATGAATGGATGGACAGACGGATGGACGGACGGACAGATGGATGGATGGATAAATACATGAATAGACTGATGATGTAGACGAATAGACAAATGGACACACAGATTATTAGCATAGTTATCATAACACTTTGTAGAGTATTTTCAGGATTGGGGCTCAATATACTTAGCACTCTTTGAATGGTTAGTTGACACATTCCAGATCTATTGACATAAATTATATGCATACATACTTAATGTATATACACATATACCAGTATACACACAACACACTCACACATACATACATACTAGTGTTGTTTAGTTAACTATAACTACATGTATGACTAAAACCCCTTTTGTAAGGCATTGTGACTTAATTTAATTAAACTATAACTAAATTACAAGCCTGCTGTAATAACTATAAGTAACTAAGATGGAAGTTGCTAACAATGGTTGTTTACTTAACTACCAATATTATTACCTTTATTAATTATACTATAACTAAAGTTACTAAACTAGAGGGTTTGAGAAACTAGATATACGTATCTAGAAGTGGTCATTATTGTCATACTAAAACAACATTAATACATACATAAATACATACATACATATATAAATACAAACATACATACATACATACATACATACATACATACATACATACATATATAAATACATACATACATACATACATATGCATTATGCTTACCTATATAACATATACATACATATATTATACAGGAGTAATACATTAACAATCATGGTTTTCTTGTGGAGTTTTGTTCTTGATGACATGGCAGATATAAAACTTTCGGAAATAAGAGAAGACACATTTTCCATTAAACGGAATAACAAACCTATGATCATATCAATGAATGGATCTTCAGAACTCAAACCAATGCTATCACAAATATAATGTGTGTCTATGTGAGATAATACTATTTTTCTGTTTATAGTTATAATATCATGTGTCGATTTTAATATCGGTTTCAATTGTTCTAATTAATACCTATGAGATTGAAGTGTGTGTTATTTTATGTACTATTTATGATCAACTCTTATAAAATACGAGTACTTTCTTTCTTCAATTAGTTGAGTAATGTACTTCTCTAAAGACTTGCTATTTTATATAAGACGTTAATGAAATTCTTGTATAGCCAGTTAGTTTTCCCTCAATATTAATTCAATAATAACATAGGTCTTCATTACATTGTTCAGTGGTTCTTTTGTTCAACCATAGATAATTAATACTGAACTTATTGGTCTTCACAAACCTTAATATATGCACAGCACGTGTGCTACGAGCCACACCTTTCTTCACCCTTGCAGAAATGGATATATTGAGTAAAATCAGAGCTCCTGTTTTAATTCATACAGCTGTGTTAGTAACTCTTGGTACTATAATTCTCTGTTATGTTCTAGCTGTAGTCAATGGTCATGTGCCACCATGGTTACCCATGATCAGTGATTGTGCAGTTCTTGCACCAGAGAAGTATCCTTTCAGACTAGGGATGGTTTTAGGAGCTTCTCTGCTTGAAGTTGTGACGATATTAACATACTTTGCAGATATTGGGTTCTCAAAGAATAAATTATGTTTTATACTTGGTACCTTGGCCTGTGCTAGTCTCTCAATAACCGCTGTTGTGAATGAAGAAGAAAACAACACAATTCACTCAGGTTAGCTGTCTTTAGAAGATTTTGCAAAATATTTCCCTCTCTCTCTCTCTCTCTCTCTCTCTTCTTTACAGGAGGAGCAGCTATATTTTTTTTTGCCTATGAAATTTACATGATAATAATGGTACGGTATTCAATAGGAGAAGATCATGTGTCTCTCTCATCCATGGTTATCAAAATGTTGTGTGCGATAATCGGTGGTCTAGCTCTTGCAGTGTTTGTATTTATGAGTAAGAAAATGTATGATTTCATAATTACTGTTCATCATTATCTTTTGTAGGTTTTAACTGGGGCAAATATCAACTGTACATTGCGATTTGTGAATGGTAAGTATTGATAGATAGATAGATAGATAGATAGATAGATAGATAGATAGATAGATAGATGGACTGATGAATGGATATATAGATAGATGGATGGACTGATGGATGGATAAACTGATGGATGGACTGATGGATGGATAGATAGATGCATGGACTGATGGATGGATAGACTGATGGATGGATAGATAGATGGATGGACTGATGGATGGATAGACTGATGGATGGATAGATAGATGGATGGACTGATGGATGGATAGACTGATGGATGGATAGATAGATGGATGGATAGATAGATGCATGGACTGATGGATGGATAGACTGATGGATGGATAGATAGATGGATGGACTGATGGATGGATAGACTGATGGATGGATAGATAGATGGATGGATAGACTGATGGATAGATAGATAGATGCATGGACTGATGGATGGATAGACTGATGGATGGATAGATAGATGGATGGACTGATGGATGGATAGACTGATGGATAGATAGATAGATGCATGGACTGATGGATGGATAGACTGATGGATAGATAGATAGATGCATGGACTGATGGATGGATAGACTGATGGATAGATAGATAGATGCATGGACTGATGGATGGATAGACTGATGGATGGTTAGAAGTAATAGATGGATAAACGGATGGATAGATAGATGCATGGACTCAGCAGATAGTAATGTTACTTTGCTTGTTTATTATGAATCTGCTTATTTTAAATGTTGTTGACATCTAGCTTTGCTTTTGAGAGTCCCTTTGACATAACAAGTCCATAATGTATAATGTGTTAGAACAAACATGGTCATATTGAAACATAAACTTTCATCTGACTTTAATTCTTATAATAGTCCATTCATTTGTACATACCATATGCCGGGAAATATTCACGGTGGACTACAAACATTTCCCGGCATATGGTATACAGGTATATCCATGCATCAGTCTATCCAAGTAACATCGGTCTGTATTCATTATAGTATAGCAAAATACACACAGTGGAGCGCCTCCTTGGGACAAATATAAGTGTCTTGATTACAGGGGTGTCCTCATCTTAGGGGAGAATTTATATTATAAAGCACAGATTGGGACATTTGTAAGTGTTCTGAATACAGGCCTAGAGGTGTCCTCATTAGAAGGGTTTCACTGTAATGTATATCCATACGTATGTATGGTTATATGGGTTATTATGTTGTTAATGTACCATTCCAATATTGTTTTTGGTTTTCATATCCCTACATCTGATATTACTATTAGGACTGGTACTTTTGCGATACTTGGATTTCAGTGGACACATGCCAGCGATTTGTCACATGTTGTGATAGGTGAAATAAAGGATACCACTTGCGAAACTCCTGAATACACTGGGAAACAAAAGCTTATAAAAATGTAATATACCCGATATTAATCATCATTTTTTATTAATATTAATCATCATTTTTTATTAATATTAATTATCAATTTTTTATTAATATTAATTATCATTGTATGTTTTAAAATAATTGTAAGCTGGTAATGTCTGCAACATCAAAATTAGGATGTGACGATTTTATATGTACTATAGTGTATAGTTTAATGTCATAAGGTTAATACATGATTATACTGTAACTTAATAATGAAGTAATGGATTGAGAACAGGAAGGATAATTATAATGAAATGGTGCAGATGTTGGTTCTTATAAACTAAAGTATGGCATAGAGTGTTTGCCAGGCTTAGCTAGAAATGCATCTTCCAGTGAAATGGTGAAAACCATCTAACAAACTCTAACCCCAGCAGATCTCCTGACGCCTGTCTTATCAATTTCATACATCATTGTTATTATTCACTACCTTCTCTTGTACATCAACAGATGTTCTTTTGTTGTTAACTTGTACACTAAACTAATTTTTAATCGTAACAATCAAAAGTCCAAATAAATACTTCTATTTATCTTATCCTCATCTATTCCTAGATAGATCTATCTAATAAATACTTCTATTTATCTTATCCTCATCTATTCCTAGATAGATCTATCTAATAAATACTTCTATTTATCTTATCCTCATCTATTCCTAGATAGATCTATCTAATAAATACTTCTATTTATCTTATCCTCATCTATTCCTAGATAGATCTATCTAATAAATATTTCTATTTATCTTATCCTCATCTATTCCTAGATAGATCTATCTAATAAATATTTCTATTTATCTTATCCTCTATCTAATAAATATTTCTATTTATCTTATCCTCATCTATTCCTAGATAGATCTATCTAATAAATACTTCTATTTATCTTATCCTCATCTATTCCTAGATAGATCTATCTAATAAATACTTCTATTTATCTTATCCTCATCTATTCCTAGATAGATCTATCTAATAAATATTTCTATTTATCTTATCCTCATCTATTCCTAGATAGATCTATCTAATAAATATTTCTATTTATCTTATCCTCTATCTAATAAATATTTCTATTTATCTTATCCTCATCTATTCCTAGATAGATCTATCTAATAAATATTTCTATTTATCTTATCCTCATCTATTCCTAGATAGATCTATCTAATAAATACTTCTATTTATCTTATCCTCATCTATTCCTAGATAGATCTATCTAATAAATATTTCTATTTATCTTATCCTCATCTATTCCTAGATAGATTATCCAATTAAGATAAATATTTAGTATATCCATATAAGATTCATCTATTTATAGTTACATATCATCTATTTATACAATCAAATGTCCATATAAGGAACACATAATAATACACAAATTTATGAAACACCATTATTTAATATAATCCTACATGTAAAAGCTCCAAAAGTCTTTCGTAAGATAAAATTATGCAGTTAGTGATTTAGTGAAAAATACTTATCATAATCAATAAATCATTCATTAACAACTTTAGTATAACCTCGTTTAGTATTATACCATACATATATATGTTTCCATGGTTTACGACGTATAAAGATATACACTCCTCCCACACCTATCAGTAGAGCAGGTACTCCCAAACCGACCGCTATAGTGATTATAATTACTATAGATATAGTGTCTTGAGGAGGTTCACCAAATCCTAACATTCCAGTCCTATATAAATAAATAAATACATGTATATACAAACAAATACACAGAGACAATACATGTATATACAAACAAATACACAGACAATACATGTATATACAAACAAATACACAGAGACAATACATGTATACACAAACAAATACACAGAGACAATACATGTATATACAAACAAATACACAGAGACAATACATGTATACACAAACAAATACACAGAGACAATACATGTATACACAAACAAATACACAGAGACAATACATGTATACACAAACAAATACACAAAGACTGTATATACAAACACATACACAGAGACAATACATGTATATACAAACAAATACCCAAAGACTGTATATACAAACACATACACAGAGACAATACATGTATACACAAACAAATACACAGAGACAATACATGTATACACAAACAAATACACAGAGACAATACATGTATACACAAACAAATACACAAAGACTGTATATACAAACACATACACAGAGACAATACATGTATATACAAACAAATACCCAAAGACTGTATATACAAACACATACACAGAGACAATACATGTATACACAAACAAATACACAGAGACAATACATGTATACACAAACAAATACACAGAGACAATACATGTATATACAAAAACAAATACACAGACAATACATGTATACACAAACAAATACACAGAGACAATACATGTATACACAAACAAATACACAAAGACTGTATATACAAACACATACACAGAGACAATACATGTATATACAAAAACAAATACACAGACAATACATGTATACACAAACAAATACACAAAGACAATACATGTATACACAAACAAATACACAGAGACAATACATGTATATACAAACAAATACACAGACAATACATGTATACACAAACAAATACACAGAGACAATACATGTATACACAAACAAATACACACAATGTATACACTTTTAAGGCAAACTACTTTCTCAGGAATGAGGATACATTTCCAAGATGTGGTTGGATATGTAGTGAGAACACACAATGACACGTACACACATACATACCATATAATTACTAATTATAATCATCAGTTCACATACCATATACCACGTACTTACACGGACATAGACACACGTACACACATACATACTACGTAATTACTAATTATCATCATAGACACACGTACACACATACGTACCATGATACATAATCCGCATTTGGATTGTTATCATCACCTTCAGTACCATACACCATGTACACAGGTTGAACGACACCAGCAGTTTCATTTCCATATAGTGCATAGGCCAGGCTAGATGGAATATCTACATCACCTATTTTACCATTAACTAGGTTAGCTTGTTGAGACTGGGTAGATTTACGACTTTTTGAAAGATATGATATGGGTTTCCATTGTAAAAACCCATCAAAGGTCCCATTTCCTCCAAATAGATAATTATTTGTTATGAAAACTGATGGAGTATACTCATCATCTTTGGAAAAACGATCTTTTACAGAGCCATTTTTTAGTTGTCCATGTACAAACAGCATTTCCAAAACCAAACGGCCATATTTAAGATTACTGTCTTTCTTGTTCTTTGATATGCTGCTGTATTCAAAGTTTCTGAACACAAAATCAAATGTGGTGGAATTTTCTGAGTACAGTGTTTTAGGGAAGTAACTAAGACGACCACCACTAGTTGGAATATTGAGCTGAGAATAAAAAGAGGAAGGGTAAAAGAGAGGACAAGATGAAATGAGAGAGGGAGAGGAGGAAGAATGGAGATGAGAGGACCAGTTAACATATCAATTCAATTGGGAAAAGTTAAAAATCAAGCAACACTTTTTCCTATGCACAAAGATACATATATCATAGTTACTACGGAGTATGGACTGGGTCAGTTGATATGTTTTGAAGCATGGGCCAAATTGGCTCAACAATGGTTAGTGTGTGCACCATTGGGAATACATCTTGAGCCAATTAACAAAGAGTTAATGCTGTTAGTGATAATATAATCATAATTAACTGTGCCATCTGGCCCAAAGAGAGAACTGTACAGTGCCAAATAAGATAATCTTTGGGCCAATGGTGCACCATATGACAAACACTGGACTAGATACTATAGTAACTATACGTACACATCTAGGGGCACCCTCCCAATCCAGGAGTAACAATGAGCGGTATAAGTTAATGTATCTAATATTTTACACTTACTCTGATAACACATGTGGTGGAATCATTTTCAATTTTACCAGTCAATTCATTGTCTTGGAACGTCCAATTGAAATCACTCATGTGCAACCAACTATAACGATCAGTATTATTATTCAATTTACTTGGTTCAAATCCTTTATTAGCTCTATATTTTCTGTCACTGAATTCAATGAGACGATTAAAAACAATACTAAATGCAAAACTACCATTATAACCGGGAATATATGCCGAGCCATATGATTGGTCAGCTGTAAATTCATCCCAATCAAAAGAGTTATTAGCTACACTTGCACAATTTGTATCTTGAGACGCTGGGGTAACTGAAATGAAAAGAGTAGGAGCACCTACTAAACTCCATGTGTAATAAACTGTATCATTTCGTCCATTTAACTGGTAAAACAGGATTTGCGGGTTTTCAAGGAGCCTTTTCGTGTCCAGATATTGTTCTGTTTCGTTACGAGTGAAGCTACATTTCTGGGAAAAAATGGAAGCACTGAAATGATTTGGAAGAGCCTTAAGAACAAAACATACCTTCCTTTTTACTTCATTAGCAAAAGTCACCACCATAATGCATAACAGAAAGAAAGTCAAACCAAATGCTGTTCCTGCCATCATGTGGCAGTCATGTGATCAAATTTGAATCTGTATTAAACATTTTTATCATTAATTGACTATCTTTTAAATGGTATACATGTCATATTATAGTCAAAACATTGACAGACAACTTACTTGTTACTGGAGGAATAAAGAATGTTACCAACTCCAATATCAAACACATGTAATAGTGGGTGTGGCATAAATAATTAGGGTGTGGTCCAGTTTTTAATAGGCTGTTTACCACTAAAGACTTTAGAAATGGCAGGTGTACCAAAAATATTAGAGGAACCAGAAGTCGAAACACCATCAGAAGCAATGAAGAGGGTAATTAAGATCAGATTATTATAACCAATTAAGCTTATCTTTATTTATGTATTATTGTATATATATATATATATATATATATATATATATATATATATATATATATATATATATATATATTATATGTATGTATTATATATATATATATATTATATGTGTGTGTAATTTTATATGAATTATAATTATTTTTATGTAATTGTTTCATTCTATAGTCAGAAGTGGAGTTGAAACAAAAATATCCAGGATTAAAACCTAAAGTAAAAACAGTGGCACAAAGAAAGATATCATCAGGAGTAAGTGACCCGAGTATTGCAATCAGGTTTATCTACCTCCGATTGTTTTTGAGTAGGAATCCCAGGAAAATCCAACTGTAGTAATTCTGGAGTTAGTATTTGTTTTGTTATATGACTATGGATGAGATGATTCGTTTATGAAATAGTAGTTTTGTCAAATGCCTACCTTTCACGCTTGCTTTTCACCAACTAAATTCGGTATCAACTATTGTTCCATCTCGACACCAAATGTAGTTAGTTAGCTGTTCAAAATGGCTGAATAACAAGCGAATGAGTTACCATTTGACAAAATTATTATTTCATAATCGACTGATTTTCACACCATGAATAGGTGTGTATAATAGATGCATGCATGCATGCTTACGTAAACTTCCCAATATGGAAACTCCAAACAGTTGGATGTTTCTTTGTGGCATTCTGTTGTTATTTATTTATTTATTTCTTAGGGTACACAGTACTTTGATTCTGGTGACTACGTAATGCAAGCTTCACGCCAGGACAAGCAGAAAATAGCACTTAATCCAAAACCAGTTTTTAATCCAGCGTTGGGACGGTTACAAGGTGGAGGAGGTAAGCCTCCAGTCAGCAAACTCGCAGCGATGCAAAAACCACACAGCAGTCTCGCTGTCAAAACAACAAAGATTGAACAGTAATCCATCTTCTAAATCTCTTCTCTTTTCTTTGAAATAATATTTATGATTTGTTATTACATTAAAAGATGTTAGTTGTTTTGTTAATTAGTAAATGTGCTGACCAATGATTGCAAGTAATGAATATTTAATTAGCTACCTAATCATTTATTACAACTTGTAGTAAACTTGTTAGTAAACATGTTTACTCATCCATCTTCTATACAATAATATATACAACATACCTTATAAGTGTAGTCATGATGATGCAGTTAAATTGCTCTCAATAATTATGCTCAATATTTACCATAGTCATGGTAACTGTGATACTATAGGTCCACAAATGTAGTCTTGATGATAGGTTCCATACTGTAGTCATGGTAACCATGAGGTCCACAAATGTATAGTCATGGACTCATGGTGATAGGTTCCATACACAATTAACATGTAGTCATGACGACAGTGATCAATAGCTAGTGTAATTATGCATGTCATAGTGTAGCTTCCTCACATACAATTAGAATATTCACTGTGTAGTCATGTGTGTCATAGTGATGATCATAAAATTATTAATCAAGATATAAATTTTTTATAATTATACGAATCTTGTTTTTTAAAAGAATTATACACTATAATTATTACTTGACATCAACTAATGAATTGTGAGGGGTTTTGGTACTCTGCAGACTAGAGTTAAGAGAGGTGATACATAACATGTCATAAAATATCATATGTTTGATATTTTTTAATTAGTGTACTTCCATAACATGATAGGGTAGCAGCAATTGCCTAGATAAATGAATGGATACAAATGGATGGATGGATAGATAGATAGATAGATAGGTAAATAGATAGATAGATAGATAGATGGATGAATAGATGGATGGATAGATGGATAGATAGATAGATAGATAGATAGATATATAGTATGTATTTTGTATGATGAAATAAGATAAAATTTGTTAACATTCACGATGACCTCATTAGGACGTGATAATGTACATGTAATATAGTGATAGTTTAATGTCATGACATGATTATACTGTAACTCAATAACTTATATGTAATATAGTGTATAGTTTAATGTCATGAGGTTAATACATGATTATACTGTAGCTCAATAATGAAGCTATGGATTTTGACAAACAAAAAAAAAATAGAACAGGATGGATAATTATATGAAAATAGTGCAGGTAAAAAGATTGTTGGTCTTTCCAAAGTAAGTTACAAACATTTATCTGAGGTCAAGGTGTATGAACAGGAATATATCTCTAGGTAACATCACTAACTAACCTGTATTATTGCTCCCGTCAAAGCAGCTCCAAATGATGCATCAACCACTATACGAAGTCTAGTTAATAAAACTTCTCGACAACCCTGTCATGAAGATCAATAATTTTATCAATACTTTATTGTTGGAAAATTCAGTTTAGTCCTGTCTATTTCATGCAACTAATAATCATGTGACAATTTACAGGTGTCATGTGATCGAGTGTCAGCCCACACTAACTGAAAACCAGCTAGTATGACTTAGAAACTCAATTCACATTTTATGAGTAGTGACAGGAGCACATCAATGAAAAAACAAAGGATTTGGAGCATGCAACTCCCACGTAAATAATTTAAAAGCTAAAGCATATATTGACCACACCCATAACACATGGATGCTCCAGTTATTACTTTTAAGTCTTGCTGCAATTCAAGGAAAATTTAAGACAATTTCACTTTTAAAGTGTTATGGTCAAATTCTAAAAATAGTAACTCGTTAGCATGTGCTATATCATTTATTCTCACCTTTGTATAGACATCTTGTTCATCACAGGTGTTGCTAGCAGCGATGTCATGACAACAAGTTGAAGGGTATTGTTTCTCACTTGGAGACCAATTTGTACTTTTATCAAACCAGTCATTATAATGATTCACTCCACAGCATTCATACTACAACATACAATACACATAATTATTATAATATATTATGTTAATAATATCATTTTAATGTTTCCCCTAGCTATATATGGAGTGGTACCATATGGCACTCCGCCACCCTTTAATTTAAACACTGTTATACAACACTGATTGGACATTGTTGATAAACATCATGTACATGTACCACCGATAATATTATTAACAAGTTTGGTAACCATGGAGATCAAAGGCACTGTCCCAATGGCAGCAAGGGAACACATTATTTACATAATTATGTATAACATCCATTTTAATCTACCTAATGTTTATCATAATTATAATGGACAGTATATAATTTATTATTAATACTCACTTTAGCTTGAATTTCGAATAACTCGGTTTCATTATAAACATGTGATTGTAAATCCTTCCACATTGTATCATTCAATCTACTACTAATCTATAATAATTATTATAATTATATGTTACCATGGATACGTTATCTCTACTACTATAACATAATAATTATAATTGTATGTTACCATGGATACGTTATCTATTACTAATAATAATTATAATATAATTATGATGAATACATTAATGATTAGTTAAGAGTTTTATTAACTCTATATTAATAATTAGGAGTATATCAAGTGGGCAATATTCTCATGTTTCTAATGTGAATACAATAGTTAATTAATTTCCGTTAAAAGCTATATAATTCTGTTACTACTTAACCCTTGAAATAGTGACTACCTTTATAGTAGGTGTGGTCGGTCATACATGATCGATTTATGAAGATAACTTACCATGCCAGAGTAGGCAAATGAAAACAGAATACTTGCACAGGCTACAGCTATGAAGACAATAATGAATCCTATAGCCGAATACTGTGTTTGATAAAAATGAAGATACTAATGAACAGTAGAGCATTCAACTATGTATGTACAAGGTCATACCATATAAGGAAGTTAATTATGTGGGCAGCTGGTATTTATAGCACTTAGTTGACACTCCTCCCTACACATAAGCACTTAGTGGCTGTTGGTCTATGAAGAGGCAGTTCGTAATCATACCTATCAAACCACTCTCAATTTGTCTTCCTTATAAACTATGTATATATAATGGGTTTGTTTTTGGATAAACAGATTCATTAATCAATACTGGTAGTTAAGTATATTCATTGTTGACAGGAGGTTCTGGTGCCGGAGACACAACTAAAATATATACACACACGCATATACATATATATATATTCCTTACACAACAAAGTCCTACTCTACTGTCACTTGCAACACTTAAACATCCAATGACAGATATGATGACCGCAAATACAGCCAATGCAATCAATACAGCACCTGGAAATAAAGCATAGTCGGCACCTCCACCTATTTTTAAACTAGGTTCCTCTGGTGCCAATATGAGCAACAGTCCTGAAATAGAACATCCCACAAAAATCATCTTGGAAGAGAATGGAATATCTATCAATAACTTATCTACATTGTAATACACAGTACTTACTAAACATGATATTGATATGAGAATTTGAAGACAAGTACTGGTAGTAACAACTGTTTCACATTTGAAAAACATTTTCAGCTATATCTCGTGCAACAGCAACGACTGTAGCTGAGGTAAGTAGAACATACACATACATACACACCTACCAACTGGGTGAGGTCAGATATTTAGCCACACCCACAAAACAGGAGTAATATGGGAACATCCCAGAGCCGGGAACAAGAGCTTCCTCCAACTCTTACTGAAAAAAGTACATCAGACAGTGTGGAAGACGAATGGAGTATCACAAGTCCCCGTATATTCGATATATTATCTCCAGTAAATAACATTTTGATAGCAGGGTGTGGAGGAGGGTATGACATTCTGAGTGGTCTACCATTGTATTTTGCTCTGTCATCTCAAGGTAAGAAGGTCACCTTAGCTAATTTATCTTTCACAAGTCTTAGTTCAACTGGAGCTGATACCCTATGCAGTGGATGTTATATAGTCAATAGCTCACTAAAGCCACATGGTAGATATAAAGATGGTGGGTACTTCCCGGAATACTACTTAGCTTGCTGGTTAAAGAATGTCATGAAACAGGATGTCACTGTTTATGCTTTTGATCGGAATTTAGGTGGCAAGCCGCTGGCAGAGATTTACAAGACACTTGTTCATAACCACAACATTGAGGCTATTGTATTGATAGACGGAGGGACCGACAGCTTGACTTTTGGCACAGAAAAACACATGGGTACACCTATAGAAGATCACAGCAGTATGGCGGCAGTTAGTGCAACTGATGTACCATTGAAATTGTTGGTTTGTCTTGGATTCGGCGTTGATACATTTCATGGAATTTCACACGGTCTGTTTCTTGAAAATGTTGCTACTATAGAAAAAGATGGCGGATATTATGGTTGCTTTTCCGTCTCTCAGAATTCACGCGAGGGGAAACTATTTATGGAAGGTTATCGGGCTGTCTCTTCACACATGCAAACATCCATTGTATGTGCATCCATAACGGATTCAATGATGGGACATTTTGGTAATTATCATTCTACTCAACGAACCGGTACATCAAAGTTATTTATTAATCCTTTGATGTCACTGTACTGGGTCTTTGATCTGTCTACAGTGGTCAAACACATTCCATATATTGATGAAATATTGGCCACACCAAGTTCCATGCTGGTAATGAGCGTTATAGCAAAACATCAAGATGATGTAGAGAAGCGAGGTGAAACTAGACATGGGATACCTCTGCCAATGTGAAATTATAAATTACATCTTTGCCATTGTGAAATAACCATTCAACCATGGATAGTATTAATATTTGCACACATCATTTTATATTTAGTAACTTATCATTATTAATAAAAGTAATTGTTGATATACTAACTACACTGATGTGAAGTTTCATATATAGTCAACAATACTCATTTTTTCTCACGTTTGTTGAATATGATAGAAAAGGTAACATAAAGATGGAAATAATACATGAGTATATAGATATATACACAAAACCTACTTGTAAAAAGAGATAAATGAAAAATTACCTTTTTACTTTGTAGGATGTGTATATGAGAAGGATCAACTGTATCTAATAATAACGAGGTCTTAATGTAGGGGGCGGGAACTGATGACGAAAGAACCTAGGAAGACCATGAGGAAAAGGAGGAGGCGGGATATTATTCATTGGAGGAAACCTTTGAGGTAGTGAAAAATCCCCTCTCGGTGGTCCAAAATTAGGCTGTTGTTGATTGTTGAAATGGGGCCGAGGAGGGAAGGGCATTGGTGGTGGTACACTTCTTAATTCAAAATGAGGCATGGATGGTCTCATTTGGGGATGTGTGAAACCACCAGGAGGTTCTGGAATGGGAAATGGTTTTAGGGGTGGGTGTGGGACCTGATTTGAAATTTTTTCAATGTCTCTAGTAAATTCAGACACTAATTGACTATTGGGTTCAAAATTTGATTCAGTGGGTGTGGCTACTGAAGGGATGTCCTCATTGGTAATGTCTTTCATATTGGAATTATTTACAGTCTCATTCTTAGCCACTTTTGTGGAATCGGAATGAGTCTCACTTGTCTCATCAAGTTTTCTCTTTCTCTCGGATTGGAGAGATTGTGAAAGTTGTGGAAATATTTTATCAAGAAGGTTTGTCAGTGATGGAGTTATTTTGATGTTTTCTGGATCAAAAGATTTACCTGTAGTGCTTGTAACAGCAGTATCAGCAGATGATTGGACAGTCATAGTATTGATACTATCTTTAGATTGTGTAATTGAGTTTAACAAAGCAGCCAAACCTCCTCTGATATTACCTTTATCCCCTCCTCTATTCATTTCTCTTTGGTTGTCCTCTTCATTATAACTACTTCTTGTATAGTTCACAGAAGGAGCATTCATAGCTGTATTGATGAGTTCATTATTAGCAGTGGCAGTGTAATTATGTACTGTATAAGCAGGAAATGGTACTGAAGTTGATTTTGTTACATTGGATGAAGCATATTCCAAAGGTGATTTGAGATATTCCGGTGTGACTGGAGACATGTTAGGTGTGGGAAGTGACTCTTTGTCTTCATTATCCTTTGAATTGGAGAAGTCGACAGTCACAGAGTGAATAGCTGAAGGACTGTATGGTTTCCCTCCTTCTTCTTCCTTCTCATCTTCAGAGTCACTATCACTGTAGTCTTGAAACAAACTTTCGGGAAGAGCTTTTTGATTGACGAGACCTTTTAATCTGTCTTCAAGACTTGAAGACATATCTCTTTGAATTGGAACAACTGTTTCATTTCCAGAGGCAGTAGAGGAAGAGTAAATAATAGGAAGAGAAACTGAAGTAGGGAGAGGAGCAGAGATAGAAGGCACTGAAGTGATTTTTACTGTAGGAGTTGACTCGGGGATTATTACTGCTTCAATATTTTCTAAGTTTGGTGTTGAATGTGTCGGCATATTTTCTATACTCCCTATGTTAGCATTATTAATAGTTGTTAATGAAATTGGAGAAGAGAGACGAACTATAGTAGGATTAATACCTGATGGAAGGAGAGTTCTAATAAAGTGACCTTGTGGTTTAGGCATTGAGGGAGAGTAAGGAATGGCATGTTGAAGAGTAGTGTATGCAGGACCTGTCGGTAACAAGGGACGTAATGGACTATTGAGAGGAATAGTGAGAGGGGATGGGATAGCAAATGGAAAGTTGTTACGATGGAAGGTTGGTTGGGGAAACTGAGTTGAGGGAGGGAGTTGAAACTGATCAGGAACTGATGGCTGTGACGATGAGTCTTCTTGACTCTCGGTGTCTGAATCTATCTCCATATCTCCAGCCACTGTGATGTCCTTCTTGCTGGTGGGATCTGATGTTGCAGTATGTGCAGCCTTTTCAAGTTCATCAACTTTTTCTTTCAGTTTCAACTTCAATTTTTCAAAGTGGCTCTGAAGATTGCTATAGTCCTGTAGATAATAATAAATTCAATTAATTATTAAAGTCTGCTCACATTCACGATGACTTCAAAATTAGGATTTGATGACTTTATATATACTATAGTATATAGTTTAATGTCATAAGGTTAATACATGATTATAGTCATTATACACAAAAAAGAAGGTAAGCATTTGATTAAATTACTAGATCACAAATACATATCACATTTCTAATAAGGGAAATTTATTCTTCAATCCTATTCTGATACTAGCACCACCTTTTCTATTAAAGAGGCTATAAAGTAAATATTTGTCGTAACACCATTTCCTATAGGCCTTGATAATAGGCAAGAGGTGAGAGGGAGGAGAAGAGGGGATCCTAATGTGTTCTCACTTTTAATAATCCCTGTAGCTCAACAAACTTGTCAGTGTGGTAACTTCTACACTGTCTCAACATCTCTAGAAGGTTTTTCCTCTCGTTAACTTCAATTCCCAGACATTCATTGTAGTCTTGTAACTTGTGAGAAGAGTCTTCAAATTCTGATTTAAACTTACCACCGGAAGATTTATCTAATAAGTAAAAACAAGATATATGGAGAAAAAAGTATCCCTATGATTGCCTTGTGGTGGCATCATTACTGCCGATAACTTTCTCACATCTGATATTCAAAACATATTATAGTTACATATACATGTAGTTAGCTACTTGTTTTTCCATTCTAACAATTAGCAATGCATATGTGTGACACAAGTACTGTATATACAAATGGGTATCACTCATATGGATGGCCCTCTAGTTTTATTATGAAGCTAACAGCACTTTTAGTTACAATTATATTTATATATGTAGTTTTGACTATACGTAATAATGGTTTGGGTTTAACCAAAGTGGCCATTTTTGGCTAATTGTTATTATTGCTACATGTATTACAGTAGACCTGCAATGCAAAGTCAAATTATAAAAATGGGTTTTAGTTATAGTTAACTGAAACAACACTAAGCTGAAAGGTATCAAACAAAGACAAGAGAGAAGAGTTCAGCTGTCAAACTCAGAGACACAGAGAGAAGGAAGTAGAATATGATAGCGGAGAGTTTCCCATACCTTTCAGTTTTGATAGACTGGAAGTACTGGACACATCAATCCTAACACGAGATAGTACACTTGATTTGATCTTCATCTCTCCTTCAAACTTTTGTAATTCAGTGAGTGAATCTTCAAGCAAGGAAAGCTAGAGAATGTGATATGTACATACATGCATTGTATGAGTACAAGTACATAAGTATACACAATATATTATAATTAATTAAGTGGGTGGTACCAAAGGCTAATGCACCTTAAATTCAGAAGTGCTAGAAGATGCACCTGAATTCACTCCTTTTTTCTGGGGTTCTGAAAAAAAAAGTCACATGACAATCACATGATCAAATCATAATGTGATACTGTATGAATGGATTACCAATCAAATCCTGGAGCTCTTTCAAAAATGTATTTTCATAAACTCTTCTTTCTTTCCAAATGCGAAAGATTCGTTCGACAGATGTCTGTATCTTGAGGCCACTAAAATAGTAACATTAAATAACATGTATTTCAACACAAATTTTAATTAGAAAAAAATGGTCACATGACTTATAATGGTCACCTGACTAATAATATAACATGTATTTCAACACAAATGAGTGGAAGATGATCACCTGACTAAATAATATATCAACACAATGGTCACCTGACTAAAACTATAACATGCATTTCAATACAAATGAGAAAGATGGTCACCTGACTAAATAATATATCAACACAATGGTCACCTGACTAATGATGCTGCATGTTTTAAAGGATCTGCAAACAAATCATGAAACATGACTATCCCTTTCCGACGACTATTCTGTAACACATCGTTTGCCAAGAAAAGAAGTAGAAGTCGATGATCGGGATCAGCTGTAGGAAAGTATGTTCACGTGATGTCACGTGACAGAATACACTACAAACACACTTACCTTGCACGAAATTTTGCAGCCATATTGTTACACTGATACTAGCATGAGTTCTGTGATGAATAATCCATAATGATAGAGTTTCTATACTGTCTTGGGATGCAGAAAGACGGTTCAGTTTCTCTTGTAACGCCTGTTCTGAGAAGGAAGACATTTTCACACACGCTGAACATATCTTATAAACGGATAAATATCCGAATGTACACGGAAACTATACCAAGAATGTTTAATTAATAGATAAAATAATTAATTAATTATGTATGTTGTTAATTCAAGTACATCCCAAGTCTGATACAGGTGTCTATAGAAAAGGAATAAAGATCATTATAATTATTATGTACACTGCACATGGTCCATAATTTCCATGCATGCATGTACCTACATTCACATACAATAATGTTATACGTACATTCATTCTTAGCCACGTACATACATAGACTTGTGTATTATTATAATTATGGATTTGTATATTATCGTACTTCTGTCACACAAATCGCACAGTTGGTATTTCCATAAGAACCCAACATCGTCACTGCACTCCATACTTTGGTGAGTTCTCTGATCATCATAAAAATATAATACACAATCAATCATTTTTCTCACTTGCTGAGTACTTTTGTGGTATTCGTAGTGTTGCATAATGTTCCAAATCTGAGAAAACTTTATGTTTCAAAATTTCTATTGGAATGGCTGAACCAACCTATCATTGGAAGATATATGTAACACAACATATTAAATTGAACGTTAATATTACACTACCATTGCATATCACATATAATGATGAACATGTTAATATGTATATATACGTTTTTACATGTATATACATACAAATGTACATACGTACGTACTTGTCCATGCAGATCTAATAGAGATTTCATAATCATAAGTTTTATTTGTGACAATGTTACATTGAAGTCTGGTTGTTGTTCAAAATGACTATAAAAAGAGTTTGAAAAACAGTGGAAATATCATTACACCCACTCACATGTTGAGATACAAATCAGTACATGTTGTATAGTTCATAGTGTGAACACGTTTACCACGTGTTATCTGCGCATGCGCAGTTACTTAACCGGTGTTAGAGTTGAGTAAGGTATATAAATATACTTTCTTTCTTCTAAGAAGAACTTTATCTGTCATTTACATATAGATATCTCTTTTTTTCCTCAGGACAAAACCATGTCTTCAAACTATGGTTATGGATATGACCAGTATAGTGCTTATGCAGGTTATGCCACACAATACAACATGATGGCAACTCAGCAACAACAGCCACAGCAACAAACTACACCTTCAGTAGGCTATGGTCAAACGCCTCGACCATCTTCGTCCCCGAATGTTTACACCGGATACCAGCAGCCAGTTGCTACTCCAACTCAACAACAACAGACGAGACCACAGATGCAAGCCCCTCCCCCTCCTCCTCCACCTCCTGGTACTGGTGCTGCTCCCGCTCAAACACCTCAGTACAATTATGTATGTTACACTTTCTATCTGTACACTAAACTATAGGTCATAATTAGAGGGGCATACTCAATACTAGCACTACTGACACTTCTATTAAAAGTTATATCCCACTAATGATTATAATTAGAGGTCATACCCACCAGTAATTGTGATTAGAGGTCTTAATTAGAGGAGCATACTGACAATACTAGCAGCAGATCATAATTAGAGGGGCATACTCACAATACTAGCAGTAGATCATAATTAGAGGGGCATACTCAATACTAGTAGTGGATCGTAATTAGAGGGGCATACTCACAATACTAGCAGTAGATCATAATTAGAGGGGCATACTCAATACTAGTAGTGGATCGTAATTAGAGGGGCATACTCACAATACTAGCAGCAGATCATAATTAGAGGGGCATAGTTGTAATTATGCATGTAATATGATAAATTAATTTTTTCCATTCTATTAGCCTCAGACTGGATACGGTACCTCGTACCAATCCTATCAATCATTCCAGGGTTATCGTCCTCCTGCTACTTATCCTACCTATGTCCCCTCTCAAGGAACAAGCAGTACAACTAGTTACTCAAACTCACAAGCTGTTACAACTTCATCCAGTTCTGTCGATAATGTTTCTTACCCTAATTACCAAACTGGATATCAAATGAAACAGGAACAAACAAACACTCTACCCCAGACTGGTTCCTATGCACAGACTACTCCGGTCTCTTATCCTCAAGTCCAAACTGTTTCTTATCCTCAAACGTATCAACAATCATATTCATATCCCCAAACTGCTGGATACAAGGGCAATACTTACCAGGCTGGTTCCTACAACCAAACATCAGATGTCACACCTCAACAGCAGAGAGTGATACAACAATTTGTTCATCAAAAGACTTATGGTGGACATGCCAGAAATGCAATAAAGAAACCAAAATATCAATCGTCTGAGGAATTCTATTGTGATGTATGCAAAATAGCATGTGGATCACCATTTGTAAGTGTTATAATGTGTACTGCGTATGTGTGCTATAGTACATGTAATTATACATGTGGATCACTATTTGTAAGTATTATAATGTGTATAATGTGTACATGTACTATAGTACATGTACACATTATACATGTAGATCACCATTTGTAAGTGTTATAATGTGTATAATGTGCTATAGTACATGTACACATTATACACGTGGATCACTATTTGTAAGTATTATAATGTGTACATGTGCTATAGTACATGTACACATTATACATGTGGATCACTATTTGTAAGTATTATAATGTGTACATGTGCTATAGTACATGTACATGTAATTATACATGTGGATCACCATATATAAGTTATTATAATGTGTACATGTACTATAGTACATATAATTATACATGTGGATCACCATGTATATTTTATTATAAGGTGTACATGTACTATAGTATGTACATGTAATTATACATGTACATGTACTGTACATGTGTAAACACCATTTGTTGCTATTGGTAGTATCATCTATGAGTCCAATCTTCAATTCTTCATACAGTATGTGGAGAAATTGTAGTCATTAATTCCTAGTTGTAATTTAATCTTCTCTCTCTCTCTCTCTCTCCTCTTTCTATTTTGAAGGCCTACAAATCTCACATGGCTGGTAAGAATCACAAGAAGAGAGTACAACAATTTGAACGTACAAAAGAGGTTGATAGTTCCTCTAATCCATTCCGATGTGATGTCTGTGATGTTTATTGCTCAAACAAAGATTCATTTCAAGCTCATATAAAAGGTGCTAAACACATTAAAACTGTCAATCTCTTCCGTAAATTGGGAAAACCTCTTCCGGCGATGACAAGTGTCATCAGTAAAGATGATGGAGCTGTACAAGTAACTGGTCCAAGAATTACTTTCGTTGGAGGTAAGAAGCTTAGCTCAACGGGTCTTACTATTAATAAAGAGAAAGATGGATTACAGGTTTATCCTCCCGGTGCTCCAGAACCACCAACTGTTAAAAGTAAGTACATTAAATTATAATGCATTTTGAGCTTCGAAGTATTGTTGAGTATATATAATGTATATGTACATGTACATGTATCTCCATACGTGTAGATGTGGAAACTACTGAGGGAGGCGATGGAGAGAATACTATCGAACCTGTTGGTATGTCACTAGTAATGCCACTAGTAATGATTAAGTACATGTATCCTTTATTAATACATGTACAGATAATGCATGTATAATACATGTACTTGTAACCTAATGTATGTATAATACATGTACTTGTAACCCGTTAATGCATGTACATGTACATGTAACCTACATGTATTAATGCAAGTACATTGTACATGTAATCTATTAATGCATGTACATTATACATCTAATCTAATACATGTATATTAATGCGTGATGTGTCATCCATCATTTTCCTATTCTTCAGGTGTAGATCTTATTAAGCCAATCAAAGGAGATCCCAGGAATCCTCATGCAACATTTATATGTGAAATGTGTGACTGTTTCTTTTGTGATGATTTAGCTAAGATAATACATTGTAAAGGCCGCAGACATCGGCTTAATTATAAGGTGATAGATATGTACCAACTTAGGCTGGGGAAAAGGTTCAAACCATCGTTTGTTTGGTGAACCTTCAAAGCTGAATTTCTCCCTTCCCGATTTCGCTTTACTGTTTATGCCTGCAAACTTGTACAGTCCAAACGTGTGGTAATAATGTGGGCGTGTTTCATATATGTATCACTTGCTGCTTCTGTCTCGTTTATCGGTCCAATGATGCTACTGTACATCGTATAGAATAATCCAGTTTTGGATAATTTCTGTTTAGTTTCATATAAAAACATGCGTGAACCTTTGTTCGTTTTTTTGATAAATGTTTGTATGTTGTTTTCCAACCCCAGTACCATCAGGTTAATTATAATTATGTACATGTACATGAAGATGCATGTACTACATGTACATGAAGATGTGTGTACTACATGTAATGAAGATGTGTGTACTACATGTACATGTAATGAAGATGTGTGTACTGCGTGTATATGTACATGAAGATGTCCGTACTACATGTACACGAAGATGTATGTACTACATGTACATGAAGATGTACAATGTATGTACTACATGTACATGAAGATGTGTGTACATGTATGTACTGATTATAAGTCATTATTTATTGTGTAGAAAATGTATCAACCTACTTTAAAAGTTGAACCTGCAAAAGCACAATTAAGACAAATTGAAAAGAAGAGGCAGAAATGGAAAACAAAGAAAGATACTCGTGTTCCAACAGTAGGAGGAGGTATGGGAAATGGACAAGAAGGGGCGGGCAGAGGAGGTGGAGGAAGAGGAGGGGGAAGAAATGGAAAGAGGAGAGGAGGAAGAGGTGGTGGTGATAATAACTTACAACGACTAAGGCAACAAGAGGCAGTTGCAATAGCTAAACTACATGGACATGACGACGTTAGTGTCTGTTTGTATGTCTGTTTACACTGATATTCATAAACATATACATCTTCTTGTCCTATGAATGTTTTAATAATCATTACTTATTATAGGGAGATCCTTATTTATATGATGATTATTATAGAGGTGGTCCTCCTCTATTTGGATATAATCCAGAATGGGGCCCTGGATGGGAGGAACCACACTCATTTGTAAGAAAAATATATTCAATAATAATTATACATGTACATGTACACATACGTATATGTACATGTACAGTTGTACACATACTGTACAGTGTACATCTACACATACGTATATGTACATATACATGTACACGTATTTCACAGCTTCGTAATCCTCTTGATGATAAATTAGTATCTAGTAAACATGGACAGTTATATCCACAAGACACAGAGGTAATATCATATACATATAATACTATGTGTACATGTATAATATATATTCTATTAGCTCAATGCTGCACAAACTGTAGTAGAGACTATTGAGAAGGCTCTGAAGAGTGTGTCCGATGACCTATTGATGGAGAAATGCAAGCTGTAGGTTTAATCCCGATACATTGTGTTCTATTTAAAGCCCATTATTTATATTCTATTAGAATTGCTGCTGAGAAAGGAGAAGATACAAGGTCAGCAATACTTTCATAATTATATAGATTTAATGTCATGTGATTATCATGTGACTTTCTTTCCAGTGATGTTGATGTTGCCAAAGATGAATCGCTGAGTAAGTAACCACAATGTATTGTACTCTATGATGTTTCGTTTCTTCTCATCTCTTTTTAATTCCTCACTACCTCTTCACCTCCTCCCTTCTTTTATCTTTCTTTCTCTCATTCACAGGACAGCTCAAAGGTGTGATGAGAGTAGGTACTTTTGCTAGAGGAATGTTACTCAAAGGACAACTGAATATTGATCTAGTATTGATGTGCACAGGTTGGACTCTATCTTAAAATATACATTGTAATATCTAATGCTTCTCTACACAGCTAAACCAACCAAAGATTTACTACATGAGATGTATGAACAGCTACCAGCCAAGTTTGCAGTGAGTTCTGATTAATCATTATCTCACTGTTTCGCTTATTTTTTAAATGCTACTGCATGTGGCTATTTTGATAAGCTAACATGATTTGGTTTCCAGGAAGAGCAATCGCTTCCTGGATACTAAACACAGTTCCATTTCTGAATTTTTCTGTACAAAATGCAAATACATGTATTTGGAGGTGAAAATATGTCTCAAGAATTATTGCATACCCTTTCCTACTAGTACACACTATATTACATGTATGTACATAATTATATACATGTACATGTAAGTACATAATTATATACATGTACATGTATGTACATGTACATGTATGTGCATAATTATATACATGTACATGTATGTACATAATTATATACATGTACATGTATGTACATAATTATATACATGTACATGTAAGTACATAATTATATACATGTACATGTACATGTATGTGCATAATTATGTACTTATATATCTTTTATAGAAAAACTGCCCAGATCAAATTTATCATATCACTTGTGAGCCACGTAAAGCTGGAATGACAGTAGTATCTTCTGTGGATGATCACACTGTCACTGTTAATCTTGTGCTGACCTCTACATTAATGAGAGAGGATCAAACACCAGAGTCTATTGAAGGTAAGAGAGACCTTGTGTGATACTAATGAGAGGTGTTTACACGCATAAATAATTAAACCTGACCTGTTTTTTAAACCAACCAAACCTGTTGTGTGATTTTTGGTTATATGGAACAACCAGGATTAGGCTAGTTACAAAATGGGCCAGACTGTGTACATTGGGCTACAGTACATGTTATATACAATGGGTCAGGCCGTGTACATTAGGCTACAGTACATGTTGTATGCAATAGGTCAGGCCGTGTACATTGGGCTACAGTACATGTTGTATGCAATAGGTCAGGCCGTGTACATTGGGCTATAGTACATGTATAAAATGGGTCATGCCGTGTACATTGGGCTATAGTACATGTTGTATAAAATGGGTCATGCCGTATACATTGGGCTACAGTACTGTTGTATACAATGGGTTAGGCCGTGTACATTAGGCTACAGTACATGTTGTATGCAATAGGTCAGGCCGTGTACATTGGGCTATAGTACATGTTGTATAAAATGGGTCATGCCGTGTACATTGGGCTACAGTACTGTTGTATACAATGGGTCAGGCCGTGTACATTGGGCTACAGTACATGTTATATACACAGTACTGAGAATACAATATATATAATTAATTTACATTTATGTACATGTATATTAAGTAATTAATTATCTATTCAAATTGTTGAGTGTTCCTCTTGTCTGTCTGTTTGTCTGTTCGTAGCTGATTCAAAAGCAGGAGTGCTAGATAGGTCCTGTTGTTTGGTTGCACTAGCAGCCCTTCGTCATACTAAATGGTTCCAGGTTCGAAAAATATCTGTTTGTACTTCATATCGTCCAGTCAACCACGTTGCTCTCCGAATCCAAAACTACTCTCCAAAAGGGATGGCGAGATCTGCTGTTGTCAGCATTTTACCATCTCTTTCGGATGACAACAGACCTGGACTGACATGTACTCAGGATGGTTGTTAAGGGCAACCATCTTGATACATACAGCACTGTAAAACAAGATACATAAATGTATTTTACTTGTACTTATATTACACATTTGTTGTAAGGATCCTGTATATTATTAGTATATTATTAGTATATTATGAAATGAGGTCAAGCACATTGATTGGACGTATTTATTTTTATTGACACAATAACAAGACTTGTAAACAAGTTATTGACACAGTATATTGAGACTTCAATTTCAATGTGTTTTAGTTAACAATAATATCTTGTTAGCAATTAATGATTTTACATTACACATGTAGGCCATGTGTCAGGGACTCCCGTCATTTAGTCTTATAATGAGAGTCTTTGTTGATCTTGCTCAACGTCATCCGGTATGGAGGGTTCTTGATACTTGGGTAAATTATTTTCATTGTTTTATTATGTTATGCAAATGATGAAATTTTTTTTTTTAGAAGATTATTAATTGGTCATATATATATATATATATAGTCATTGATTCATCCATTAATCCACTAGTAGTCGTTCATTCTATATGTAACCATCATTGTACACACATTAGTTCATCTATTGTATATCCATTAGTTCATCCATTAGTACATCCATTGTAGATTCATTAGTTCATCCATTGTACATCCATTACGTGTAGTTCATCCATTGTACATCCATTACGTGTAGTTCATCCATTGTACATCCATTACATGTAGTTCATCCATTGTTCATCCATTACATGTAGTTCATCCATTGTACATCCATTACATGTAGTTCATCCATTGTTCATCCATTGTTCATCCATTGTTCATCCATTGTACATCCATTGTACATCCATTGTACATCCATTGTTCATCCATTGTTCATCCATTGTTCATCCATTGTACATCCATTGTACATCCATTGTACATCCATTGTTCATCCATTGTTCATCCATTGTACATCCATTGTTCATCCATTGTTCATCCATTGTACATCCATTGTTAATAGATGCTGGAGTTATTGATTCAGAAATGTATTGTCAGTGCTAATCAAGAATTTACACGTCCTGGTGATATTTTCAGACGAGTCATTGAGTGTATCGCTTCTGGAATATTCCTTCCAGGTACTTTTTATCCTACCCTCTCCTCTTATTATTTGTATTAAGTCTTTGTTTTTCAAACACCTTTCAAATATCATTGCCACCATTTTTTTTGTCCTAGGTTGTTCAGGATTGTATGATCCTTGTGAAAAAGGTCCTGTAGATGCTGCTTTAGCTTTAACTGCACAAGAGCGAGCTGATCTTACTCTAACTGCTCAGGTAATAACGTTTTGTGTACATGTACCATTATAAGTACAGGTAATGAAGTCTTGTGTACATGTACCATTATAAGTACACTGCACAGTAATAACATGTACAAGTATATGTACAAATGATACTTGTAACAATTTTAGACAAGCGAATCAATATGAATCCATATACAGTATTCCTGGATTCATACAATAGTGGTGGGAACCCCTCACCAAGGGTAAGTGAGTGATTATCCAAACTCAACTCCAAGGGTCTCAGGGGTCTCAGAGGCCACCAGAAGCATCCTCAATATCTCATTTCCTTGGCAGTGAAGCAGGTGAACCCTCCAACAACAGTGTGCTCAGATAGCTTACACCCCTCCCCTTACCACCATCAAAACAATTACACCAAGCCCTGTGTGTCTCTATGTATAACATGATTTTAATCTATCTATCTGTTGTTAATGCTATTTTTTTTTTTATGATAGCATTATTTGCGACTGATTGCTTTTAATCAGCTCCATCTTGTTCTTGATGTCACTCCACCTGAAAATTATGCGCCTTATACTCTTGGAAAGAAAGATTGGAATAGAGAAATGGAAGAAGTGGATGAGGGAGAAGGAAATGAAGATGGTGCGGGAGAGTTAGCTGTAAAAAAAATGAAGACAGAATCGTAACTTTAAAAGTTGTCAATAGGCACTTAGGACTACTTTGTTTTGTATTAAAATATTAACCCTTTCTTCACCACTGTTCATTAACCTGATTAACATTCTAATAATAGTAACATTCACCCCTCAGTGTGATTAATGTTCTAATAATAGTAACATTCACTCCTCAACCTGATTAATGTTCTAATAATAGTAACATTCACTCCTCAACCTGATTAATGTTCTAATAATAGTGACATTCACTTCTCAACCTGATTAATGGTTCTAATAATAGTAACATTCACTTCTCTAATTAATTAATGTTCTAATAATAGTAACATTCACTCCTCAACCTGATTAATGTTCTAATAATAGTAACATTCACTTCTCAAATTAATTAATGTTCTAATAATAGTAACATTCGCTTCTCAACCTGATTAATGTTCTAATAATAGTAACATTCGCTTCTCAACCTGATTAATGGTTCTAATAATAGTAACATTCACTTCTCAAAATTAATTAATGTTCTAATAATAGTAACATTCACTCCTCAACCTGATTAATGTTCTAATAATAGTGACATTCGCTTCTCAACCTGATTAATGTTCTAATAATAGTAACATTCACTCCTCAACCTGATTAATGTTCTAATAATAGTAACATTCACTTCTCAACCTGATTAATGTTCTAATAATAGTGACATTCGCTTCTCAACCTGATTAATGTTCTAATAATAGTAACATTCACTTCTCAAATTAATTAATGTTCTAATAATAGTAACATTCACTTCTCAACCTGATTAATGGTTCTAATAATAGTAACATTCACTTCTCAAATTAATTAATGTTCTAATAATAGTAACATTCACTCCTCAACCTGATTAATGTTCTAATAATAGTAATATTCGCTTCTCAACCTGATTAATGGTTCTAATAATAGTAACATTCACTTCTCAAATTAATTAATGTTCTAATAATAGTAACATTCACTCCTCAACCTGATTAATGTTCTAATAATAGTAACATTCACTCCTCGACCTGATTAATGTTTTACATTCACTCCATGCTGATTGAGATTCTATTAATAGTAACAATAATGACTGATCTATTAATGATGACAAGCAGTGGTAATGTTCTATTAATAGTAAGAAGTAGCTATAATTAGTAGCAAGGATCTATTAATAGTATGTAAGTATGGCTGCTTGTTACAACTAATAGATCATTATGTTACTATTAATAGATAATTATGGTTACTTGTTACTATTAATAGTTAATTACGGCTTCTTGTTACTATTAGTAGATAATTATGTTACTATTAATAGATAATTATGGCTACTATTAATAGATAATTATAGCTTCTTGTTACTATTAATAGATAATTACAGCTTTTTGTTACTATTAATAGATAACTATAGCTGCTTGTTACTATTAATAGATAATTACAGCTATATACTTGTTACCAACTTGTAGCTGTAACTATTTTGTAACATAATTATCTATCTATTATCTTAATTAATTATTATTATTATAATTATAAAATTATATCATCAAAAAGGAAACCACTCTTAATTAAATTTAGTATGCTATGCTATAAAAAGCATTTCAATTGTATTTACTATTGAAATAATTATCATGTTCTCAAGTGCAAAGCATTCTCTATCCAGTGGCAGTCGCAGCAGCAGTAGCAGTAGTGTTGCAAGTGAAGATGGCGGAAAGGAAGTACGAGTTGTATTGCTGGGTCAAGCAGGAGTTGGAAAATCAGGTGAGTAGAGAAGAACTATTATATAATTATATGTTTATAATTGATTGTGCTTGTAATTATTTATGTTGCAGCTCTGATAGTTCGGTTTATTACAGGTCGATTCCTGCACCGATACAATCCAACCTTAGGTAAATTATTGATATATAATTATAATTATATAATATATATACACATCAATAATTATATATGTATATATAATATATATATAATTATATAACTTAAAATATTTTGCTATCTAGAAGATATGTATCAGAAGAATCTCCGAGTGGATGGTGAAAACTATCGCTTAACAATCTTTGATACAGCTGGACAGGTAAGGCTGATGTGGTGGACATGTACATGTATGTACATTGTGTAGATCATTTGTTTTGAGTCCAATTAGGAATTGCCACCCCTTTGCATGGCGGACTGGGTTTTTGTTATATAGCACTCATTCTAATTGAATACAATTACGTAACTCTGTAACGTGACGGCACATAATTTGAGCATTATGATTTTTTATCATGTGAGTCACAATGGCCAGTCTTAAATCACCAGAGATTAAGTTAACATTCTGTTTCTGAAATCTGATTGGACTGTAATATTTTTGCACCAAGAACAAGTGCTATATAACAAAAAGAACATGTGGAAGGGTGGTAACGTCAGACTAATATCACATGTGAGTGATATCAATTGTTATTTATATTATAATGATAGGTGTTACTACATGTATGTACACAAACTATGGTTTCTATAGTAATATAGTATAGTACGATATATACTCGCATGCTTACCGGAAGCACAAGCACAAATAACAAAATCAAAACTCAAATTTCAAGACTCCTAGTGTAGTACCATATACCATATATACTCTAATTATTTTGTGTTGGCTTTCAGGAATCATGAACCGAATTTTTGATCATGAAATATTGAATTTTAGTTTATTTTATATACAATGATAATTTCACTTGTAATAATAAACAATTATTTAACATAAACCATTAATAGTGTTGATATAACAAACTCTTGAGACAATTTTGTTCATATAATCTTTAATATTATTATGTAATGAATGACTATAGACAGACAGTCATTCATGTTCACCATGACCTCAGAAAAATGTTCATAACTTTAGACTAACAATCTTTTTACCAGCACTATTTTCATATAATTGTCCTTCCTGTTCTTTTTTGTGTATGTCAAATGTCAATCCATTACTTCATTATTGAGTTACAGTATAATCATGTATTAACCTTGACATTAACTATACACTATATTACATATACAGTCATCATATCCTAATTTTGTGGTCATCATGAATGTGAAAAGACTTTAAAAGTCCCCATTTTTTGCTAATTTTGATTATTGCAGTAATCTGTAATTTTGTAGGTATGTACTGTAGTGTTGTTTTAGTTAGACGATATTTAGCACATTTTGCCTGGTTTCTCAAATTTATTATTAACTAAGGCTTACTAAATTAGTTTTAGTTAACTAAGTGCCAAAGGCCTTACTATAAGATGAAACAATGCTAATGTGTATCTCATATGGTGATAATTGTCTCCTGTCTTGTCTCAAAGCATGATTCCCGATGTACATAATGAATTAATGTGTTGATATTACCATATAATGAGAGGTGGTATAATGAGACATATAATCTTATGATGTTATTGTGTTGTGTGTATACATACCCACAATCTTCACTTTGCCTAATCTTAGTCAAAAATGGAAGCTGTATCAAATTCACAGTATGCAGATTGTGATGTGCTATATTCATTACTGTATTATAATTATTGATAACTACTTCCTCTGTTCTCCCTCTCTCTCTCTCTCTCTCTCTCTATCTCTCTCTATCCCTATTCTCTTCCTCCCTCTTTATCCCACTTCTCTCACTCCTTTATCTTTAATAGGATGACATTCATTTACAATACTATTTCAGATTTGCAGATATTTTACTCTTAACATTTGCCATTAATGATCCTTCTTCTCTACTAACAGCTAAGCAGATCAGAAGAAAAGCAGACCTTTACACAAAGGGGACAAAACGACTTCCAACAGTTCTTGTAGGCTGCAAGGGAGACACAACAAGAGAAATATCGTCATCGGAGTTGCTTAAGATTTCCCGTGAATTGGAATGTAGCTATGTGGAGACATCTTCAGCTGATGGTCATAATTGCATTCTTCCATTTAAGACAGCTGTTAAACTATATAACTATACATACACTGATGTGCACAGTGATTTTTACGACTCCTGTGAACACAAAATCACAAAAACAAGTCTTGTTAAAAAATGTAAGAACTTTCTTGGAGTAAACCAGAGTAATAAGAGAGAGGTCTCACCAGTTAGATTAGGATCTAGAACTCCTGAATCTATTACTATTACTATTAGCATGGAGAAATAATGTGTTATGTAACATGTGTACACATCATGTAGATTTATTTTTTTTGTTTTTATGTATGTGTATGTACGTATGTAGTACTTTATATCTGTGTATATAATTTATGTATGTGTGTATGTATGTGGTATCAATGTGTTTATATACTATGTGTATATAATTTATGTATGTGTATATGTATGTGGTATCAATGTGTTTATATACTAGGTAGTGCAGTATGCATGTATAATTATACATATATATGTATGTACATACATACGTATGTGTGTATGTACATACATACGTATGTATGTATGTATGTTTTTGCATCTCAGTGTCATTTGTAACTATATTTTTAATGAACTATCGAATAATTAATAATAATAATTCGAAGCTGAAAATTTCCTATACATAACTGGTTATCAAAAAAAAAAATGACAGGGATATTAATTATTTAATTATTAGAGTTTTAGTGTGTGATGACACTACAGCTATCGTCTCTGAGTTTTCATTTCCACAAATTCTCGTGCCATTTCATCATTATCTCGTTGAGAGAGAATCGTCAAGAGGGCACGCCCACCCTCCGTAAGTGGAAGACAGTTATTGAGATCCACGGTATACATATCAGCTTGAAGTACAGACTTTAGAGGTATAACATTAACCCCTATTATCCTGTTACCTCCTAGTAGGGTTTTGTGTTTAGCTGTGACTTGAAGTTCACATAAATTATTAGGTGGAAGAACACTACATCAGAGAGGAGGAGGAGAAGGAGAATGAACAAGAGAAAGAGATTAAAAGATAGATGATAAGGAGAAAAAGCTCTTACAATTTAAAGCTCTGGTTAAAAGAGGGAGAATTTGTGTGCTCTTTAGCAGTGGCAATGTAACGAAATTTACTTGGATTTTGAGAGGCTGGTAATATGAGGTTCAGCTCGATATGAGGTTTCAAAAACTGAAGATCTGAGAGAAATGGAAAGTAAACAGATTATTTACAGGATTGAGTTATTAAACTTTTACATTAAATAGATCAAACATTTGCAGGATGTATGTACGTACATATGTATGTATGTATGTATGTATGTACATATGTAAATACGTGTGTCTGGCTGTCTGTATGTATGCATGTATGTATGTATGTATGTATGTATGTATGTATGTATGTATGCATGTATGTATGTATGTACGTATGTCTGTCTGTCTGTCTGTCTGTATGTATGTATGTATGTATGTATGCATGTATGTATGTATGTGTATGTACGTATGTCTGTCTGTCTGTCTGTCTGTCTGTCTGTCTGTATGTATGTATGTATGTATGTATGTATGTACATATGTATGCATGTATGTATGTATGTATGTATGTATGTATGTATGTATGTATGTATGTATGTATGTATGTATGTATGTATGTATGTATGTACATATGTATGTATGTATGTATGTATGTATGTATGTACGTATGTCTGTCTGTCTGTCTGTATGTATGTATGTATGTATGTATGTATGTATGTATGTATGCATGTATGTATGTATGTGTATGTACATATGTCTGTCTGTCTGTCTGTATGTATGTATGTATGTATGTATGTATGTACATATGCATGTGTGTATGTATGTATGTATGTATGTATGTACGTATGTCTGTCTGTCTGTATGTATGTATGTATGTATATACATATAATTATACATGCATAGTACACATACCTTTAAATCCATGTAAACCATTGGCTGATATCACTACAGAAGGACAATTTAAAACATATGATAAACGAATTATTTACGAACCTCTAATAGTTCCATCAAATTCTCCTGTCGCTGGATGACGGAAAGCATTAATCTCAAGAGACACTTCTCCACAACTTTCAACTTTGTGATAATCAGCTGTTGAATAAAAATGTGTGTGTGTGTGTGTGTGTATTAAGAATTGTTAATTGTAATATCAGTACACACATACATACATGTACATATGTACATACAGACATACATATACATACATATGTACATACATACATACATATATACATACATACATACATACATACATACATATACATACATATATACATTAATACATACATACATGTACATGTACCTTTGCTAGCAAAGTCTTTCATGAATTCTGATATTAGAGCTTCAGTGGTTTGTTTATAGAGTTTAGTAAATATCTTCAGTTGTTTGATGTCACTTGTTAAAATATGTTCCTTAACACCCACACTGTCATGATGAAAGAAATCCTGTGTTTGTGGAGATACAACTTCAAACAAGGAATGATAATTATACAATTTATGTAACAAATAATGTGTATTTGTATTGTTGAGAATTCCTTGAATTGACACAACCATCCTACGTGATTATGTCTTTTTGAGTGTGTGGACTTTAGTAGAGAGAAAGAATAGAAGCTCCAGACAATGTTTTGGCTTGACATCCTTATTCAGGTGTCACCTGAATAAGCCACTAAGTCAAAATATTGTGTGGAGCCTCTATTCTTTCTTTTTAAATAAAAACAACTTTGGAATATGATTATATATCTACTAAAAATAATGTAGATAGACAGACACAGACCGAGACACAGACACTCATACCTTCAAACTGTCCAGTAGCTTATCAATTACAGTACATTGTTTCTGATTATAATTATGAGGGATAAAGACTACCTCTTCTTCATCATCTTCTCTTGTCAATGGAGGTAACAACATAGTGTGTATACCCTTGATTACTATAAACCATATACGCTACATACACGAGAGAGAGAGAGAGAGAGATAATAAATTATATTCATTATTAATTTTAATAATAACTATCACTTTATATTATATACATCCCAGGCCTACATACATACTGCTACTCTCTAATTATAACTTAAATATTAATAAATATTATTAATATCACTTACATTAATTATTTTTGGTAGTATAGTATGTTCCTCACAAGCTTCACTCACACACTTGCAACTATAGATAGATAAATAGATAGATAGATAGATAGATAGATAGATAGATAGATAGATAGTTAGATAGATAGATAGATAGATAGATAGATTATAGTGATGTATCAATAATCGGATTAGTAATTTAATTGATACAAACAATATTGTCCTTATAATATCATTTTCTATAGTCCATAGGTCCATATCCCTATGATATTGCTTTCCGACAAGTTTGAACTATTTATATGCATGCATGTTGAATGTTGGATACATAGTGATAAGGGTTAAAAATAGTTGGTGTGATAAGGGTTAAAAATAGTTGCTCACTATTGAAAGAGTTTATTCAATAATGGGTCAAATCTGCAGTCTTCCTTTGTAACTTGTCCCATGGCTTTAACTCTAAATGGAGATTAAAAATGTTTGTGTGTGTGTATGTGTGTGTGTGTGTGTGTGTGTAAACTCACTTCAAAATTTCAGCTTGTACTAACATCAATCCTTCCCATATTTCATCTTGTAAACTGTAAATAACAAATACATAAATTACACACACACACACACACATACATACATACATGTACATACAGTGTACATATGTACACACACATACACACACACACATACATACATGTACATACAGTGTACATATGTACACACACACACACACACACACACATGCATACATACGTACATACATACATACATACATCTACATACAGTGTACATATGTACACATACACACACACACACCTATTCCCCACATATTTACACCAGGTGTTGACTTGTTTCCCCAGTATAGTTTGCAATTCATGAAGTTCCTCAGAAGTACCTTCACCAGCATCCTAAAGGAGTGGGGTATAAGTGGAATAATAAATAGTGAGCTCTTACCTGAACACCTCCCATTTCTTTGTACAAACTCTGTACTCCAAACCGGACAAACTGGATATTGTTAACCAACATACAGGTCTAATTAGGGAAATAGTACAATGAGCTTACTATATAGTGTACTAATACATTCTGATATCTAATAAGACAACTGGTTTTCAAAACCAGTTTATATAGGACTTACCACATTTAGATTTTCCACAGAATAGTTAGGAATCTCGTTGGAAATCAAATCACAATAATATATGATAATTTTTTTGATTACCTGTTAGAGAGATAGAAGTTTAAAAGGAAGTAGAGGGAAGGAGAGATATAAGGAAGGTTGAGAGGAGGGGTCGAGATGGGCCGGGGGACAAGAGGAGATGAGAGGAAGGGTTGAGATGGGGGGAGGAGGTGTCGAGAGGGGGACAGGAAAAAGGAAAAGAATTTCAATATATTGTTGCTATGGTAACGACTACTCACACTTGCATAAGCATGATTATATGATAATCTGAGATCGTTCACTCCATGATCAAATTTCTTTATAATTTTTTGACCCTATAGCGATGCATTTAAATAATGGGATGTCATGTGATTTTCACATGACATACATA
Organism: Petrosia ficiformis; assembly: GCA_947044365.1. Lineage (NCBI taxonomy): Eukaryota > Metazoa > Porifera > Demospongiae > Haplosclerida > Petrosiidae > Petrosia > Petrosia ficiformis. The sequence continues at coordinate 441,686 of OX345645.1, read as the reverse complement.
CATACATACCGTGTGGAAGTAGTCAATCATATCAAATGCGGAAGCAGAGTATGTTTGTTTATTGAGAGGTTCAAACTGTTGATTGAAACAAATACAATGTACATATATACAACATACATACATATATACATACATACATACATACATACATACATACACACATATATATATACATACACACATACATACATAATGCATACATACATGCATACGTACGTATGTACATACATATATACATACATACAGACACACATACATACATACATACATACATACATACATACATACATACATGTACATAGTTACATACATACATACATACATACATACATGTACATAGTTACTTACATACATACATACATAAATATATACATACATACATACATATATACATACATGTACATAGTTACATACATACATACACACACATACAGTTTTCTGTTTATCTGCATCCCATCCATTGTTCACAATGACTAGATGTTTGTTTTGAAAGTCTTCTATCCAAAACTTGATGGCTGGTTCAAACCAGTAAGGAAATTGAAGATCAGGAGTAACACCTTTCTTGTAAAGTGGGGTAATTCTATCTTGGTAGTAGTTCTTTACCTGAATAGACAAATGGAAGAGTAATTAGTGAATGAATGACTGGACAGATGAATGAATAGATGGATGGATGGATGGATGAATGGATAGATAGATGGATGAATGGATGGATGAATGGATAGATGGATGGATGAATGGATAGATGTATGTATGGATGGATGGATTAATAAATAGATGGATGGATGAATGAATAGATGGATGGATGGATGGATGAATGGATGGATGGATAGATGGATGGATAGATGGATGGATGAATGGATGGATGGATGGATGGATGAATGGATGGATGAATGGATAGATGTATGAATAGATGAATGGATAGACAATTGAATGTATGAGTAAATTGAAAAATGGAAGAACAGATGAATTGGCTAATGAATAGATACACAAACAGATGACTAGATAGATGAAACTAACACTTGTGAAGAGACGTATAGCTTCTATAGGCTCAAAAACTTTCAAATTTTCCTCTTCTGTAGCAGAAAAGAGTGATTTATTGACTTGAGAGGACAATTATTGTACCTTGAAAAAGATCTTGTATTAGAGTTGTAAATAACTCCCACATTTCAATAGCTACCATATCACCCAAGATGAAGTTAGTGGGTCTAATATACACATACACAGAAATCAGTAATAATTATATAATTATTACTACATACTTGGGAATGAGGGGTTGATATACTTGACGATCCTCGTTTTCAACAACTTCCATTCCATCCAGCATGTAATAATAGAACTCAAATGGTTCTTTGTCCTTGTTAAGGCCTGGATGTCCTTCATAACCTTCAGGTATGTTTTGTTGTACTATGTCATCAAAAGTTTGCTGAATACACTCCTTAAAAAAAAAAAAAAAAAAAAAAGAGATGACCCGGACGTGATTTGAACACGCAACCTTCTGATCTGGAGTCAGACGCGCTACCGTTGCGCCACCGAGTCACCTTAGTAAATGAACGCAAAGAAGTATTAATTTACCTTCATACTGGAACGAATAATTTCTGATCTACTGGGAGCTTCACCTAACAGCTGGAAAAAACAAAAAACATAATACAATAGTTCAAAGACTGCAACAGTACACACATGTTCTTTGAGTGTTAAAACAGTTCCAATCAATTCACAATTGCTGGCAAATTCTTTCAGACTATCTTCTTCATTAACTGGATATATCACCTGAAATAGAACTCGCTATAAAATGAAGTAAATTGTTTTTTTAATTTCATTTACCCGATATTGCTGTAATTCCATTCTTAATTGTGTCAATAGTTTGTCCAAACTTTTTATAAATTCATTTCTCTAAATCATAAAATATCAATTAAATGGATATATATATATATTATAATGCTGTTCTACATAAAGCAGATAAGTTTATAGTTATTTACAACGCATTTTACTTATTTACATAAATTAAAAAATTGAATTTATACAAAATCAAAAAGTCAAGAGACAGACCCCAACACAGAAACTGAATGAATTGCCTCTCTAAATTGCTACGGAAAGGCGGCAAATTAAATAGATGTAAGAATCATAATTATTATAATCATAATTATATTGAATCTTGGACTTCAAATTTTTTATATGCCTAACTCATGACAATACCTGGCATGATGGTTGCATGGACAATAGAGTGTAATACACTACATATATACATAAAATGGTTGGATGGAGAGATGGATGAAGGAAGGATGAATGAATAGATAGATGAATGAACATAGATGGATGTTTGAATCTGATGGTTGGATGGATGGATGGAAAAAGGACATATTCATCCAATATACACAAGAATGCCTACACTTTGTTTAGGAGACAGTATCAGTATATACACACAAGTAGTATAGTTACTATAGAAACAACAAAATACTAACCCCAAAACTACAAGTAGTAAAAATGGTTTGCATAATTTTCCGTAATCCGATACCCAAAATTGAGTTCTGTTCAGCTGCTTGCTGTAAAAAGTCATCTTTGATGAGGTTCACAACATGATTTAGAACAAAATATGTTTGAGGCAATATAGTAGAGTGATCAACAAGTAACTTCATATGGCTATAGAATAATGGGAGGATGAAGGGGATAGAGGAGAGAGTGTGAGGAAGAACAGAGGGATGGGAAAAAAGAAAGAGAGGTGAAGTGAAGGAGAGAAGGAAGAATAGAGGGAAGGGGAGAGCGAGAGAGACAGAGAGACAGAGAGAGACAGAGACAGAGAGAGACAGAGACAGAGAGAGACAGAGAGAGAATGAAGGGAAGGGAAAAGAGAGAGAGGTGGAGATGGAGGGGAGGGCAAATATATACAGAGAGAAAGATGAGAGAAGGTAGAATGGAAGAAGAAACTATGTTTATGCACTTACACCATTAGCCTATACTGAGGTTCAATTGCATATCTCAGAGCAAATGCATCTACAATTGCCTGAGTATCTGATTGAAAAACAGGTGGAATATTACCATCTTTATTTAGCTGTAGAAATATGTTCTTTTTAAATGTGATTAATTTAAACTAGGTACTTACTTTGTTACGTAGAGGAGCAAGCTCTTCTTTTTGCTTGATGTGCTGATACAAGAACAGTTGCTATAGTGACAAGAAAGATCACATGATGAAATAACTACACCACATGACTTACCTCGTGTAACAGTGAATACATAGTATGATATGGAGCAATAAGGAATTCTCCCGACACAACACTTGAAACTTCAAGATTTATGGCTCCAGAAACAATGTTGTCAGGCGTTCGTTTTCCTGTATGTACATGTGTAAGTGTGTGTGGGTATGTATGTACATGTATGTATGCATGTATGTATGGATGTATGTATGTACATGTATGTATGTACATGTATGTATGTACATGTATGTATGCATGTATATACATGTATATATTCATATATGTATATATGTATGTATGTATGTATGTATGTATGTATGTATGTATGTATGTATGTATGTATGTATGTATATATATATATATATATGTATTAGATAAAGCACCAGTGCGAGTGCTGTATGGGAAATATAGCAGAGGGGTGGGGTCAAAAAACTCATAGAGCATGAGGCTGAGCCAAGTACTGTATGAGGCTTTGAGACCCCACCCCTTGTGCTATATTTTCCAGTACAGTATGAGCAAAACCAGTGCTTTACATGTAAATGGTTTATTGACTGACGTTGCCAGCGATGGAGAAGAAGAATGAAGTACTTAGTGTTCTTGCACTAAACCCGAGGTAAGCACATTGTTGGCTAGTGTTGTAAATTTAACAACATCTGGAAAATATACATGTATAACCAGATGTGGTAAAAAGTGTGCTATACGGAAATATAGAACTGTCAGTACCCTAATGGTAGGCGTCAAAGTGCTATAAATATATATATATATATATACACATATATGTACATGTATGTAGGTATGTACATAATTATTACCCACCTAATGTGTACCAAATACTTCTAGCAGCTCCCAGTGTCATGGGCTCAATGACCTTTTGACCCAAAAATGTATCTCCTTCGGATGTGAATGCTTGAGTTAACTTTCCCCAAGCATTATGTCTCTCGTTCCTGAAGAAGAGGAAATAAGGAATTATATAATTATTATAATTGACTGTTACTTGTTGTTAATTACACTTGCAATAATTAATAACAGGTAGTTACAAGATCCCAAGTATTATACATACATGTACATGTTCACAGTACAGTATACATACATATAGTTATGTGTACATGTAACAGTACAGTATAGTTATGTGTACATGTAACAGTACAGTATAGTTCTGTGACATGTAACAGTACAGTATAGTTATGTGTACATGTAACAGTATAGTATACATACATGTACCTGTAGTGTACATGTAACAGTACAGTATACATACATGTACCTGTAGTGTACATGTAACGATATAGTATACATACATGTACCTGTAGTGTACATGTAACAGTATAGTATACATATTACATACATGTACCTGTAGTGTACATGTAACAGTATAGTATACATACATGTACATACATGTACATGTATGTATACTATACTGTTACATGTACTGAAACTTACCAAACTCTCACTTTAATTGGTTCAAGAATATTATCACATTCACTAAACATGAAATAAATTATAAATATCATGTAAATGACATGTGGTGAATTGTGACATACAACTTGAACTCTTCATTCCATGTTGGAGTTCGATCTTTGGATGGTTTAGTTTTCTTCTTTACTCCACCCACATCAAAAGACACGTACAAATTTAAAGCTATATGAAATGTAGACCACACCCACATAATTAAAATAGACCACACCCATACTAACCATGAGATAATGTATGAAGAGCCAATCCTTGAGCAGCAATCACTAAAGTAAAATGTATAGTGATTATAAAATATAATGAATGACATGTCATGTGACTATACATGGTTAAGTCATGTGACCATACACTGTAATCATATGACTTGTCATGTGATCATACATTGTCATCATATGACTCATCACAAGATCATGTGATCTACACTAACACTCATCATGACTTGCACATTTGTCTTCATATTAGGCATGTGACCATCTTATGACTTGCCATGTGACCACACATGTCATCACGATGTATCATGTGACTAGTACATGTGACAATGCACTATCATATGACTTGTCATGTGACCACACATTATCATCAAATGATGCATCAAGTGACTATATAATAGTATATATACATGTACATGTGACAACGTACTATCATGATTTGTCATGTGACCACACATTGTCATCATGTGACTATGCACATTAAGATAACTATTGTCTGCAGGTACTTATTGATTGCAACATAAGTACTAATGTTTATACACAAAACGCAATTAATTAATTAACCCTTTATACACAGGATTACTTAGAATCATTAATTAACCCCTTATGCACAAGATTACTTAGAATCATTAATTAACCCTTTATGCACAAGATTACTTAGAATCATTAATTAACCCTTTATACACAGGATTACTTAGAATCATTAATTAACCCTTTATGCATAAGATTACTTAGAATCATTAATACCTGACAAATTAGATTTGTACCCGCAAAACAAAATAATTCCTAAGATATAAAATAGAATAATCAATTCCAGTGTTTTTGATAACCTTATATGGTCCACAATTGGCTCAAAGAGCTTCTTTATTAGCACTGTACAGTTCTTTCTTTGGGCCAGATGGTACAGTTAATTATGATTATATTGTCACTAACAGCATTAACTCTTTGTTAATTGGCTCAGATGTATTCCCAATAGCGCACATACTAATGAGCTGATTTGGCCCATGCTTCAAAATATATCAAAAACGCTATCATTTCTTACCTTTAATTACTACTGTAGCAGAGAATTTCTGTGCTGTGTATCGTATTTTAGTTTTCACTTGCTCTATAATTTCATCATTTTCTGATTCCTCAACTTCAAATGCTTTCCTAACAAAAAATAAAAATAGTAAAAAAATGATAAATTAGGTAGAGAGAGATATGTGAATTGACAAACAGCCAGGCAGGTAAGGTTTCATACACGATTTTGATAGGGAGAAGCTACTGGGTGAGTGTGGAGGTATGCTCGCCAAAAAGTTATTAAAATTTAGGCCCTCTAAGGTTGCTTCTGGTGGTTTCTGGGGCCACAGGATGAGTAACTGAGATGTTGTTGTGTGTTGAAATAAATTTGGTTGGACATCTAGAGAGGGATACCTCCCTTCACCCCGCTGTATGACAGGTATTCCATAGATTTAAAATATTTTCGATCATATACACAACAATTCATTCTGCTTTCAATGTGTGTATTAAACAAGACAATAAAACATATTTACAAATAAATTTGACAACTGAGAAACAGATAGACTGACAAACACACAGACAGACAGACATATAGACAAACAGAGAGAAGCTGTCACCTAAGGATATCAAATTGTTTCCTCTTTTCTAGCAGACTAGTCGACATTACTTCATTTGTTGCTTCAACAAAAGATTCCGTGAAAGAAGAGTCACCATCTTTTACTATAACAACAAAGAGAAACTTGATTATGTATGTATGTATTATAATACATGTGTGTATGTGTGTGTGTGTGTGTGTGTGTGTGTGTGTGTGTGTGTTAGTTAAATACTGTGAAAACAATCAGGTCGAGCTGAAGCTGCACACTTTTTGTGTGTATTTTTACCACAACCTACAATATATAGATGGATAGATAGATATATAGATAGATGGATAGATAGATGGATAGATAGATAGATGGATAGATAGATAGATAGATGGATAGATAGATGGATAGATAGATAGATGGATAGATAGATAGATAGATAGATAGATAGATAGATAGATAGATAGATAGATAGATAGATAAATAGATGGATCAATAGATGATGGATAGATAGATAGATGGATAGATAGATGGATAGATAGATAGATAGATAGATAGATAGATAGATAGATAGATAGATAAATAGATGGATCAATAGATGATGGATAGATAGATAGATAGATAGATAGATAGATAGAAGAAACAAATGAATGGATAGAGAAGTATAACTGACGTTTACACTGATATCCTTGCTTAGCCATGCCGTAGATGAGTCCTTCACACTCTCGACAATATGTTAGAGATTTGAATGATTTCTCTTCAAACTGATGATGATGAACCTCTGAATGAAGAAATAAGTAGACATGATAAAAAGAAAGAGGAAGGAGAGGGGAAAAAGAGGGAGAGAAAATGGAGTGTTTCCAGTTCATCTAAAAAAAAATGCATTTATATTTGCTATTAGTGTTTTTTAGAGAAAGGCAGGTACTAAAATTCATTTTTTAGGTAAAATGAGAGTGACAAACTGGGATACAGCCAGAAAAATAAATGAGAGAAGATGAATATGGAGGACACAGCGAAAGAGAATTGAGGAAGATAGGTAAAGATGAATTTTGAATAATGAGATAACATAAAATGGAGGGAGAGAGGAAGAGGAAGAGAGAGAGAATGAAGATAATTTAGAATGAGAAGAGAGAATATAGGATGGAAGCCAAGGACATACTTGTGATAGGGTAAATCATATTGGCCAATGCTAATGTATACACATGTAGTCTCTGGATAGTGAAGACAAAGCAGAATATAGTATACTGATATAGTATACATGAATATACTAAAATATACAGAGATTATATAACAATAATAACATAGTATACTAGATTATACAGACAGTACAGATTACAATTATACTAAAACATATTGAGGTTATGAAAAAATAAAATGACGTATAAACACATATATACTATAGTATACATATAGTATACTATAGTATACATATAGTATACTATAGTATACATATAGTATACTATAGTATACATATAGTATACTGTATACATATACAATGTAGTATTCTGCATACATATAATATACTACACACTAGGGCTGAGCGATTATAGCGATTATATCAATTATGCAATTATTTCAAATAATCGCGATTATGATGTCATGTATTACAGCATTGCAATGTCACCATGTGTCTACTGCACATGCACACTATGTAACTGTTGATGTGTTGGAAAATGGAGTCCAGTGACAATATACAACCTTTGCCACTAAAAGGAGCAAAGAGTTTCGTTAGGCATCACTCAAGCAAGGAAGGAAAGATAACTGAAGCTGATAAGAAGTAAAGAAAGCGAATATTGAGTAAGCTACATGTATGTTCTAATAATTTCACTTATATTGGAAATACTGCTAACAATTATTTATTTAGTGAATAATTCACAATAGTTACTCAACATGATGTTTTCATAAATTTCATTTATTTTATCATTGTCCTGTATTGGATTATGCAAATCCTTTTTTTGTATATCATAATCGTGATATAAACAAAAATCGTGATCATTTACCATCAATAATCGTGATGCTGAAAAGATCATAATCGCTTAGCCCTACTACACACATAAATTGCGACATAATATACACATAGTATACACATAGTATACACATACAAGTAGTATACACATATATATTATAGTATACACATAGTATACACATAGTATACACATAGTATACAATATATGTAGAATAGAATAATTACTGATAAATTACAGGTGCTTACTGATTCCTCATCAATTGTGTGTCTTGCAGTATGTATCCTATCCCTGCTGCGCATTCTTGTCACTACTGAACCACGTCTTCTTACTGATGTTGAACGATTTCTTGAGAACGTCATAAGTGTCTATAGAGAAAGTTTTTATATACAAGCTAGAAACAATAAAATACATACATACATACATACGTACGTACGTACGTACGTAAATACATACATACATACATACATACATACATACATATATGTACATACATACATACATACATACATATATGTACATACATACATACATACATACATACATACATACATACATACATACATACATAGATACTATGATACATACATACATACATAGATGTACATACATACATACATACATACGTACATACATACATACATACATACATACATACATACTATGATACATACATACATACATACATGTATATACATACATACGTACATTTCTTCTACATGTTTGTTCCGACTCAAGCACATGAAGATGGCTTACACTAAAAGGAAAAAAATGTATAATTTGACAAACTAGACAACCAAACATAGAGACATATAGACAGACAGACAGACAGACAGACAGACAGACAGACAGACAGACAGACAGACAGACAGACAGATATGTATTAGTTAAAGCACTAGTGCGAGTGCTGTACAGGAAATGTAGCATGAGGGGTGGGGTAGAGAAGCTCATACAGCACGAGGTGTAGCTATATGAGACCTCACCCCCAGGCTATATTTATGTAGCTGTTTGTCTGTCTGTCTGTCTGTCTGTCTATATGTAGACACAAAGACACACACACAGACACATGCATAGATGCATGTATTTGTGTGTGTGTGTCTCTGTGTCTACATATTTTCTAACTCACAGTTCAGCCATTGCTGGATTATATTTCTTTTTGCCTTTTCTATTCCCTCCATCACGTTTCAGCATTTCAGCCATCTATATATACAAATGTACATGTACATATGTATATACATGTATGTAAAAACATATATACATATAAATATATACACATATATACATGTATATACAGTATGTACACATACACATGAAAACATGTAACTACATGTATATACCTCTTTTTGAAATAAAGGATTTTCTAGAACTCTCCATCTTCTTCGAGCTATAGATTCTCCTTTATTGTCTTCTGTATCCTCAGTATCGTGTGCATTATTCAGAGAGTTAGTGGAACCAGAAGAATGTACGGATAAAGGAGAGCCATTACGAATATTTACATCAAGCAATGAACACTTCTCATACAAATACTTGTATTTTCCCACACCTCTGTCTGGAAGTGGGACAGATTTTGTGACTAGCTTGGTGTGTTGCTCGTCAAGAGTTTGCAGCTGAGAGAGGAAAATGAGTAGGAATGTGAGACACTTAGTTACCACGGATACATTGTTCATACATGTATTTGTGTGCACACATGCAACAACACAGACACATACATACATACATACATACATGTACATACATACATACATACATGTACATACATACATACATACATACATACATACATACATACATACATACATACATACATACATACATACCAACATATATACACATACAGACACACACACATACTTCATCTGCCAATATGCTTGACATTGACTTTAGTTTCTTTTCCAATTCTTCAGCATCTGTTTGTGAAAGTCCTACAGTAATAATAATAAAATGACCCTTTAAATATCGGAAGATTGCTGGATGGACAAATGGACTACAGTATTGGATGATAGACAAATGGACTAATGGACCATTGGATGATTGATTGATAGATAGACTATAGTATTAGAATATAGACAAATGGACCATTGTATGATTGATTGATAGATAGACAAATAGACTAATGGACTATTGGATGATTGATTGATAGATAGACTATAGTATTAGAATATAGACAAATGGACCATTGGATGATTGATTGATAGATAGACAAATCGTCTAATGGACTATTGGATGATTGATTGATAGATAGACAAATCGTCTAATGGACCATTGGATGATTGATTGATAGATAGACTATAGTATTAGAATATAGACAAATGGACTAATGGACCACTGGATGATTGATTGATAGATAGACAAATCGTCTAATGGACTATTGGATGATTGATGGATGGATGGCTTAGACAGTTTGATGAGAACCTTTTGGTAGTTCAAAATAAGCATCCAGTTTAAGGACATGTTGTGTAGCTTCAAGAGTATCACTTGGAGAACGTATATAGAGGGTTGACCAACTTCCTGGAGAAGGCTACAAACAATGTCAGAGATTCATACATGCATACATAAACAGTTATTCATATATATAGTCACACATGTACATGTAAGAATGTATGTATGTACATTATATTGTAAGGCTGTATATGTACATGTACATTGTACAGCGTAAGTATGTATGTATGTATGTACATATGTACATTATGTACATATGTACATACATACAAATGCTGTACAATGTACATGTACATATACAGCCTTACAATACAAAGTATTATAATACTTATGTACATAATCTACATAATTATATACAATTATACATGTATAATTAATTTATACATATACAACATAGTAATTACATACCAACAAACATTGTTAAATGTGTATGTGTAATAATTTCCTGGTAATTTCCTACCTCTCAGCAAATAAAATTCCAAAAACATGTTTACAAGTTCAATCATTTGAGTACAAATTTATTATTACATGTACAGTACAAACAAATAAACAATCTCCCTCCCTCATCCCTCCCTCCCTCTGTCTGCCTGTCTGTCTGTCTCTCAAACCTTATTTGAATGTCGAATTGAGTAAAGTGGAATTAAAACCAATCCTAAAAGTTGACTACGCAAAAATGATGAAGTTATTAGCTCCACTCTTAATGATCCAACTATTTGACTCAATTCACTATAGAAACACAAATATCACCATGGTAACAACAACAACAATAAACAGTTATGACAAAACACTATCATGTTAGTTTATAATACAAAACTGATTCACATGCTATCATAACAGGTAATATTATAAAGTACTTATTTTGTATATAATATCACATATATATATATTATATTGTTCTGCTCAGGATATTCAGAGTGGTGGTTGGATTCTAACTACTGTCTCAATAGCCTATATATGTACATGTATATGCGAGATCTGAGAGGTGGTTAATTCATCTGAGTGCTGGATAATTCATGCTGAGAGGTGATTAGTTCATGCTGCAAGGTGGTTAATTCATGCTGAGAAGTGATTAGTTCATGCTGCAAGGTGGTTAATTCATGCTGAGAAGTGATCAATTCATAGAGGTGGTTAATTCATGCCAAGTGGTGGTTATTCCCAATCTGTGCCCATCAGTGTAGGCTATATAAGTCTCACACTCATGAACTAGATTACAATTATATTTTGATAATACACATTCAATTTTGACTATATCAACTTAATTAATGCATGAGGAAGGAGTATGGGGAAAATATGGATTGATAAGTAAATTTGTTCTGTCCACAGAATTTTGCCGACAAATGAATACCTTTCAAATTACATAATTCCTTCCCATGCCAAGGAGGCAGATACAAACCTTCAAGTGACTAATTAATTTTTAATTGCATTCCATAGCTCATGTAATTTGGTTATATCAACTATTTTGCATTGAACCATGCTTTAAACTCTACAACGACAGAAACTTGCAACTTACAAAGACACCATCTTTACTAGCTATGGTGGCTTAACTGACAAAGAAAATGTGTCTTGAGGGGAGGAAATTGCACTGGACATACCCACAAACTAAACTGAAGTGTTTTGATACAATTATCTAAGGTGTACCAACTAACCACAGTTTCAGTGGCATATGATGCATAGGGGGACACTGGACCTCATGGATAACATTCCATGGGAGCATGGCCCATGCATATAATAATTATGGAGATTTGCACTGCCCAATATACAGTAAGGTGTAATAATAACATTTGCAGGTTATTGTGTAATCTAAAAATCATATATTTTGATGTGCCCCCATGATCAAATTCATTTTCCTACATCTATGAGTTTGGTTCTGTTTCATTCCAATTTTACATGGAATCATACCTAAACAGTGAACAGCTGCACTGGCCTAGCTCCAGATGATAGTGTAAACATTGAATAATTATATATAATTATATATAATTATATATTATTATTAACTTACAATTGAAAATCTTCATCCCATACTGGTCTTGTTGATGATGCTTTGCTTGTTGTCTTGGTAATGTCCTGTACCTTAACATGTACAGCTGTCTGAACATCTTCTTTTAATAAATAGACAAATAAATACATACATACATATATACATACATAGATAGAAAGAAAGACAAAATAATATATAATTGAAACAGCAACTCACCAGATGAAAGCTCAATTCTTGCCTGATTCACTGTTGACATAAAAACAATATATATATATATAATATATAATTATAATATTAAACTCACCATGTACCCAAAGAGTTAGAGCCATATTGCTCAAGTATACAGACAAGCTTGGATGTCGTTGAAGGGGGCATTCGCAATTGCAACAATAGTGGGTGGGCAAGCAAAATAATTAAAATTTTAATTATTCATAAATTTTATTTAAATTCAAGGAAATATGTTCAACACACAAAAAAGTGTTATATATATATATATATATATATAATGATGTTGTATGCGCGTGAGAGGAAAAACATTTAAACATACATTCAAACTGTAATAGTGTAATTATAACTAATTATAATCTGTTTTGATAACAAAAACAAAAAAAAGGAGTTAATTTGGAAATATTGATTAATTAATAACCCTTAATTAATAACCCTTTCCATAGAATTTCTTATTAATGAGATATATGAGAAGGTTGACATTGATCTTTGCACGCCCAAACATTTTCATAACAGCCACACCTTCATATTGCAACTGGAGAAGATCCTGAAAAGGTATCAGAATGCATTATATTCATCTATCTATACTCATCTATCTATTCATAAATTAATCTAAAATGTAGCTGTCTTTTCTGTGGGCCATTGGATAGGAACAAGAATGGATATATTCATCTATCTATATTCATCTATCTATATTCATCTATCTATCTATTTATAAATCTATCTATCTCTCTTTTCATTAGATCAATTATCCAGTAAGACTATAAATGGCACATAATTAAATTCAGATAGACAGATGGAGTTATTCATGCATATAACTGATTGTGAGGATTCAGATGTGTGTATATATATTCAACAAATTTGATAGACAAAAACCATTTAGTAACTAGGCCACAAACACCATACAAGTGTTAAACATGGACAATCCATCCATCCATCCGTCTGTCCATCCATCCATCCATCCATCCATCCATCCATCTGTCCAACCCTCCGGCCTCCGTCAGACAGTCTGTCCATCCATCTGTTTGTCCGTCCATCTATCCTATCCATCCATCCATCTGTCCAACCCTCCAGCCTCCGTCATTCAGTCTGTTCATCCATCTGTCTGTCCGTCCATCCATCCCATCCATATACATGTACAAATGCATACCTGAAACACTAGTTCTACTTTATCCATAGCAACACCAAGTACACGTCCAGTAACTTCAAACATACCAGGTCCAATTGCAGTAATTTCAATAACAGCATTCTTAAATCTAAACAAAAATGTTAACAGAATATGGAACATCAATTCCTATTGCTTCTATTTGTACAACTATATTCAATATTATTTCTGGATAAATAGATATAATATGGTATGAACTTACTGATGCTTAGGAAGACCTTCAATCTCCAAAACCACACCCTTTTCATGTAAACGATGTGCTGAATACTTAATAGTCTGTCTCTTAAACTCACTACCAGAGCCAGCAACTTTCCTGTGAAAGGATTATCACACTATTAAATTATCTATCTATTTGTAGTAGTGTTGTTTTAGTTACTCTAACTATATACATGTACATGTATTACAAGTCTACTGACAATCGTTCAACCATAGGCACTTTAAGTTAATTAACTAAAACTGAAACCCCTTTAGTAATATTATTTAAATGATAACTAGTTTGAGGAACTGGGCATACTATAACTAAAAGTAATCGCAATAAAATAACACAAAAATATTGTAATTTGTTTATTTGTCTGTTTGTACACATACACGTATGTGCTACCTGTCTGTCCATCTATTTGTTTATACATCCCTATCTATCCATCCATCCATCCATCCATCCATCCATCCATCCATCCATCCATCCATCCATCCATCCATCCATCCATCCATCCATCCATCCATCCATCCATCCATCCATCCATCCATCCATCCATCCATCCATCCATCCATCCATCCATCCATCCATCCATCCATCCATCCATCCATCCATCCATCCATCCATCCATCCATCCATCCATCCATCCATCCATCCATCCATCCATCCATCCATCCATCCATCCATCCATCCATCCATCCATCCATCCATCCATCCATCCATCCATCCATCCATCCATCCATCCATCCATCCATCCATCCATCCATCCATCCATCCATCCATCCATCCATCCATCCATCCATCCATCCATCCATCCATCCATCCATCCATCCATCCATCCATCCATCCATCCATCCATCCATCCATCCATCCATCCATCCATCCATCCATCCATCCATCCATCCATCCATCCATCCATCCATCCATCCATCCATCCATCCATCCATCCAACTATCTGTCTGTCTGTTAGTACGTCTCCATAGTCCATACATATGTTTATCTATCTATCTGTCTGTTTGTCTATTTGTATGTATTTATTATTATACTGACCCTCCAGCTCTGGCAAGACTCTCCAGACATGCTTTTACATACACTTGATAAGATTCCAGCTGTTCTTCACAAAATTTTGCTTTTTGATTCAGTTTCTCCTGGGTCTCGCGGAGTCTTTGAAGTTCATTTTTACGTTGCTGACGATGTCTATGCTGATTACGAATGTCCTAAAAGGTCAAAGGTCACAACGTCAAGTATTAATAATGTTCATCACATAATGTTCACGTGTAGGTGCGTCCTACTGTCTCATATTATATATATATAATTGTACATATATAATTATATATACATGTACATGTGACCAGCTCTGGCTTATGGATTAGAATTTCAAAAATTATTTGTTGTTTTATGGAATAGAGTATTAAATTAGCTCTAGAATGGCATATTAGACATCCCAATTGAGATAACAACAAAGCCATAACAAGTCAGTTAACCATCCAAGTGCAAAGTGCATGATGCTTTCAAACACAGCCTCCAGAGATAGAACACTACCATCATGTGATCACAAACCTTAGCAATAGCATTAATGATGTCTTGATAATCATTTTTACTGCTGACCATCTCTTCTTGCTCAAGGGTACGTAACTGACGCATGATTTTCCTTTTCATCCCTTCCAAGGGTAAACTATAAAAAGGAGGAGGAGAGTATACTGACTCAGTATACTACTCAGTATACTTACTTTCTATCATTATACATTGAATCTCCTTTTATAGTAAGAGTTCGATGAAATTTCTCCATATCTTTCTGATCCCTCTCTGTAATCATTTTCTGATGGTCTTCTTCCTGTTCTTGAGTGGCTGGCGTGTATAATATATGAGTTAGATTATCTCCTGGTTGAACTCGGAGGAGATCCACTACCATTCTCTTTGTGCGTACAAACAAAGCCTTCATGTCAGAACCATCATCGTCAGAGATTCCTTCAAATTTGTTTGACAGTGTGAGACAAAGTTCTTCTTTAGACGCCTCATTAATGATGTCTTCTTTATCCTCTCCTGGTATAGGTTCTCTTACTCCACCTGATGGATGTACACAGTAAAGAAATGTAATAAAATGATTTGAGTATGAAAACTAACATACCTAATAGAGCCTCAACAGACGGGATTTGGCCCAAGTCCTTGAGGATTTCTCTCAGGGGATCATTAGGTTCTGGAGCAAGAGCTTCTTCGTGTTCCACTAACAACTAATCAATGAATATAATTAATTAATTAATGGGATGTATATATGTATATACATGCATGTACATGTACATATATGCATGTACATGTACACGTTTTAAGTTAATTATCAGTCATAATCATTATTATTGAAGTATTTATTAAAATTGGAAATAGTATGGGGCATTAATTAGAATAGGTAATAAGTAGAGGAATTAAGTAATATGATGGGCATTAATTAGAATATGTATTAAGCAGGACATTAATTAGAATCACATCTTACTGAGTGTGTTCTGATCAGTTCTTTCACAGATATATAAATGACTGGTTTAGTTAACATAATAACATCTGTATATTCATCATATCCAAACCGAGAGCTAGGTGGTTCAACTGTAGAGGCTTCCAAAAAGAACTGCTTGAACTTTTGAAATGCTGTCTGGATGTAGCCATTCATTGAAGAGAGAGCAGCATTTTCTCCTTCAAACTGGATGGATAATGGATGAATGGATGAGTGGATGGATGGATGAATGAATGGATGGATGGATAGATGGATGAATGGATGGATGGATGGATGGATAGATATTAGATAGGTAGATAAATGGATGGATGAATGAATGAATGGATGAGTGGATGGATGGATTGATGGATGGATGGATAGATAGGTACATGTAGATTAATGGGTGGATGAATGAATGAACAAATAGACAAACATAGACACAAATAGAGATATGGATTATAAGATAGCTACCAACCAGTTTTCCAGCAGCAGCATGCTGTAAGACTTTAGCAATGGCTCCAAGGTTACGTCTCTGTTCAGCTTCTAGCATTCTTTTTTCTTTACCCATATCAATAATATCAAAAGCATCAGGAGCAACAATAGCCGGATTCATATAACGAAAGAACAAAAGGTTTCCAACTACCTTTAGGACATCATCATCGGGGGCCTCAGGAAATTTATCATGTAGGGCTTGTCGAAGCCGCATTGCAATATACCTCATAGCATATCTACATGTATTTTATACATAGTAATATACAGGTACATACATACATACATACACAGTACATACACCATACACACATACATACATGTACTGAATTAACTCCCTCCCTCCCTTTTCTCTCTGATTCAAACTTTAAGTTTTACAAAAGTGATAAACACATTTCAACTTCCTATTTTAAATTAATTGAATAAGAGCTGTTTACAGGTAAGCATTTAATATCATTTATTCTTAGAAGATTTTAATTGAACAAGGGGTAAATATACATGTTGGTTAGCATTTCATTTTAGGAATCCAGGAAGAGGTCCCTTAATTGAACAAAGGCTAGGTAAGCATATAATATCAAGTAATGGATATTTACGGCATTTATTATCATTCATTCCAGGAATCCAGGAATCCAAGCTCTCTTGATTGAACAAAGGCTAGGTAAGCATCCTTAATTGAATAAAGGGTATTTACAGGTGAGCATTTACTATAATTCATTACAAATAATTACTCATTACTCTTTTAATAACACAAAGATTACTACACAAGATAACATATGAAACCATTCTGGAATTTCATGTACATGTATATGTACATGCATATGTACATGTATACACGTATGTACATGTACATGTACATGTACATGTACATGTGTACATGTATATGTATATGTACATGTATAAACAATTAAACACATGTTTACATGTAGCTACTAAGTTATAATAAGCTCAT
>OX345645.1:390073-423155 GCA_947044365.1 Petrosia ficiformis | reverse complement strand
TTATAATAAGCTCATTAAACCAAATTATATGTAATGCACTCTGAGTTATGTGATAATCATGTGACTTACGGTATTCTGTTTACTGAACGCATAATGCTCTGCTGGAATTTCTCAGTTGCATCAATCAAAATTTGAACAGTAGTTGCAATTCTCCTTTTAACTTCCTCATGTTCTAATGCTGTGTCATTTGATACATCATAAGGAAGTTTACTGAACAGAGAGAGAGAGATAGAAGTAAGTGGAGAAGAGATGATGAATGAGCAGAGAGAAAGAAGGGAAGAATGGATGGTGGAGAGAGAAAGAGAGAGAGAGAGAGAGAGAGAGAGAGAGAGAGAGAGAGAGAGAGAGAGAGAGAGAGAGAGAGAGAGAGAGAGAGAGAGAGAGAGAGAGAGAGAGAGAGAGAGAGAGAGAGAGAGAGAGAGAGAGAGAGAGAGAGAGAGAGAGAGAGAGAGAGAGAGAGAGAGAATAGAGAGAGAGAGAGAGAGAGAGAGAGAGAGAGAATAGAGAAACAGGGACAGACAGAGACAGAGACACACAAAGACAGAGAGAGGACTAACGATTTCTCTCCAGTTTCACTCTCCATTTGATTAATCCATGCTTTATAAACATCTACTGGAGAAATGTTGAGAGCTAAGCCTTCTTTGTTAATAATTTCCTGTACTAGTTCACTCAGCAGTTCTCTTAGAATGACAGTACCACCTCCGCTTTCACTTCTAGTGAAATGTATCACCATCTTTATTACCGTCGGGTTACCTGTGACTATGTCTTTTAGAGCAAATACTTTTGAACTAGGTGAGGAAGGGTAGAGAGGGAAACGAAGGGTAAGGAGAGAGAAAGAGGGAGAAGAGGAGAGGGAGAGGAAGATGGAGAGGAAGATGGAGAGGGAGAGGGAGAGGAAGAGGGAGAGGGAGAGGAAGAGGGAGAGGAAGAGGGAGAGGGGTCAGGAAGGTGGTGGGGAGTGTGAGAGATGTACAGAAAATCCTGTACATATAGATGATACTAAATTATTTTTTAGATAGATAGATGGATAAATTGATAGATAGATAGGTAGGTACATACATACATACATGTAGATAGATAGATAGATAGATAGATTACTCACTCAATCTCTTCAACCAGTGCCGTTTCAAAGAGACGGACTAGAAGGTATTGTTCTCTGTGATCATGAGCGTAATTCAATACTGTAAGAATTACATTCTCCATAAACTGGTTTGTCTTGTTTGGTGACATTTCAAAAATAAGTTTAGCAAAATAATGTGGATTAGTTTGTAAGAGGTAGAATAAATGTTGGTATGCCTAATAGGAGGGAGAGACAGAGGGAAAGACAGGTAGTGACAGAGACAGACAGAGAGAAACAGAAATAAACAGACAGACAGACAGACAGACAGTGGGAAACAGAAATAGACAAACAGACAGACAGACAGTGGGAAACAGAAATAGACAGACAGACAAACAAACAGACAGCTAGACAGACAGACAGTGGGAAACAGAAGTAGACAAACAGACAGACAGCTAGACAGACAGACAGACAAGGAGTTGAAGAAGAGATGGAGAGAGGAACAAGGGGATCCATACTCACATCAATTTTTTCCTGGTTAGTTTTTGATAATCCTCTAATTCCACCAGCACCATCTTCATCCCTCTGCTCATGTGTTTTACGTCTTTGATTCTTCTTGATCTGATCTGTTTGAGATACTACATCCTGGATATGACAGGTGGAGATTAATTATTAATTAATTAATATAATAGCTGGATAAACCTGTAATGTAATCCTGTTTTTAACTAGCAGTCCAATCTTAATATCCATCACAGTGAGATCCTGTTCAAGATGTTGATTTGATCTGATCTGTTGAACAACTATAGATTTCAAACGTTGACACTCAATTTCTTCGCTAAAGTCCAAATCGCTTTGTTCCAAAAGAGAGAGGAACTTACGAACAGCAGATGCTGGAGGCTGATCAACCTCAACTGGTAATTTTTAAAAATAGTGAAGTTAAAATATAACATTCTGAATCTATAAATATTCAACTAGACCACACCCATCTAATTAATTATAATTCTGAATCTAGCTTAATACATGTATATATAAATGTTCAATCAGACCACACCCACCTAATTGTTTATAATCCTTCTTTGTTTTCTTTGCTCTCCAAAATGCTTGTATTTTAATAATAGCTGCAACATTGTCCCTAAAGAACTGGAGCCTCTGACTATAAGCCTTCCGTGCACAATACATTTTGGCTAAAGACTGGATCTAAAAGGTCAAAGGTCGGTATTGTGAATACTTGCATATTATTAGGATATTCCAGTAAAATAAAGCATGAAACACAATCAAAAATAATTTTCTAGTAAATTACAAAAGTGTATTACAGGAATAATGTATACACATATAGTACATCATTAGGATATTATAGTACATCACAAGAATGATGTATACACATATAGTACATCATTAGGATATTATAGTACATCACAGGAATGATGTATACACACATAGTACATTATTAGGATATTATAGTACATCACAGGAATGATGTATACACATATAGTACATTATTAGGATATTATAGTACATCACAGGAATGATGTATACACACATAGTACATTATTAGGATATTATAGTACATCACAGGAATGATGTATACATACATAGTACATTATTAGGATATTCTAGCATACATTATACATGTAGTACATTAATTAATAGTATATTGTAACATATCACAGGAATAATCTATATGCATTTAGTACATTATTAGGATATTCTAGTATATTGTGTGTGCACATAATTATACATATAGTACTAACTTTAATTATAGCTGGAGTTTGATCTCTAAGAAAAGCCAGTCTCTCTTGATAGGCTCTTCTCTGTAGATATCCCTTCAAATGAGCTTGTAAAACAACAACTTCTTTCTCATGAGCTCTGAGGTATTCCAGTCTATCACGATAAACTCTACGAACCACTATGCCTCTCCAACAAGATTGAAGGTTTATAATTAATGGCTCGTTAGACTTTAAAAGAGCCCACCGATCATAGTCCGCAGTTACCTTGGTAACAATCACCTGGAATGTGTTGATGACTCTACTTACATAATATATTTATAATTACATGTATATATAATCACTTCTACAATATAATATTTCTTTGTATCTAATTATCTATCGATCTGATATGATATTTAATCCGTCTATCTATCCACCTGTCTGTCTGTTAGCCAGCTAGTCTGTCAGTCTGTCCGTCTGTCCGTCCGTCCGTCTGTCCGTCTGTCCGTCCATCCATCCATCCATCCATCCATTCATTCATTCATCTGTCCATCCATCCATCCATTCATTCATTCATCTGTCTGTGCATCACCCAATTTCCTATACATACAATAGTCAAGCTTACCTGTATCTCTTCCCTTGAAAGATAAGGGGAGGTACCTTCATACCCTTCAGGAGGTGTCCATGAGTGTTTATCTGTCTTGTTATTGTAATAGTAAGTGTAGCCATCCCTGGAACGATGCTCTGCCCATCCAGACACACCTTCTTCATCTGAAAGATTATAAAACATTTTTATGCATGTTTATACAATCCATATGTACATATGTATGCATGTATATATGTATGTAAGTATGTATGTATGTACATGTGTATGCATACATGTATGTACGTAAGTATGTATGTACATGTGTATGCATACATGTATGTATGTAAGTATGTATGTACATGTGTATGCATACATGTATGTATGTAAGTATGTATGTATGTAAGTATGTATGTACATGTGTATGCATACATGTATGTATGTAAGTATGTATGTACATGTTGTATGCATGTAAACTGGTTATTGGAATGGGCCTTAAAATTAGGTACGAATCCACAGAGTAACTCTATTTAATACTAACCAATTCCTTCTCTCTTTTCCTGTCCTGCTAAAGCCAGTTTTTCATGATAAGCATCAGAACACTCATCAGTAATTGATCTTAACGATACGTCGGATTGTTTAAGGGCCTCAAGTGTCAGTGTGGGGTCTGAACCACAAGAACAACTATTGATTGATGACACTGCCTTAGCCACTAGAAATATAAATATATGAATGAGTTATTGATGGATGAATGAATAGATGGACACTTAATGAATAGATGAATACATAGAAAGATAGATAGATAGGTAAATAAATATATTATATATATATATATATATATATATATATATATATATATATATATATATATAGATAGATTTATATATAGACAGATACATGTATATGTCCATAAATAGATAGATATACAGATAGATAGACAGACAGATAGATAGATAGATAAATAGATAGATAGACAGATAGATAGATAGATAGATAGATAGATAAATAGATAGTAACACGCATACTAACATCTGATAGTGTCGATTGTTTGATTATTAGCCTTGTCGATAACAGATTGTATTTCCTCTTTTGATAGAGATACTGAAGGATCACCAGTATGCTAAGAGAAGGTGAGAAACTGTTAGATCATAAACTTGGAGTAGACAAACCCAGAACATTCCCATTAGGTGGGTGAGAAAAAAGCGGGTATGTGTGTGTATATACATGTACATGTATGTGTATATGTATATGTGTATACATGTATGTGTGTATGATGTACAATGTACAGATTATGTACATATGCACATGTAATTCAAATAAAAACTTCCTTAAGTCATAAATATAAAGAAATACTTGATACGCTTAAATTAGGAAGTAATAATTATTATATACTTGTCTAGAGATTTGATTAGTGCCGATAATTAAATTTATTAGACATAATAACTATTCCCAGAAGAAAGCTACACATGTACATGTACGTGTACATATACATGTACATGTATATGTACATGTACATGTATATGTACATGTACCAACTGTACTTGTTGTGATAATTAGAACATAGTAGTGTATGAAACATTATTGTGGCACATTGGGTCCTATAACAATCATCATGACTAGGACCCTACTATATTAGTAACCATGGCGATACAATATGCATTAAAATGATTATTAGAACACAACAACAATTATCACCAATAGAACTCTTTTATTTAAATTATTAGTAACCATGGCAATACATCATGTATTAAAATCCTATAATAATTATCACTAGTTTTACTAATTATTATAGTAACCATGGTGATTCCTCTTACTTCGATCTTGTTATCCAGTAATGTTGTTAAGAGGGTAAGATAATGGGGTACATTATCTGGATCAACTCCAATAAGATCCACATATTCATATTGTAATGCATCCAATAGTGTAGTGGTGTCCTTTGATGGAAGAATAGAATTTATCCTAGTCACACCCTCTGACACTGAGAAAAGAAAAATGATCTATTTAAGATATGGAGATGAATAGATAGACTTACGTAATCTTTCCAAGCGTACTTCTTCATTAACTGAATTTATAACTTGCAATATCTTCTCCTTTGACAAATCCTTGAAAAAGCATACAATAATAACATACATGTACACGTACATATAATATACTGTATAGCGGGTATGTTTTGTAGGGTCAAAGTTTCGTTTTTTGAAGGCGGAAATGATTTTTGTCAGTTTTATTTTTTATTTTCGTTCTGATACAAAACCTGAATTTTAATTAACTCACTTACCTTGCCCGCCTCATTTCACGCACGTATATACGTACGCACGTGGAGAGGTGTCATCGATCAACATGAACACGTTAGTAGTCTCCAGTTGCGTTCGAGGATACCATATCTACCAAGATAGACGGGTTCCTGTAATAATTATTGAAGGGCTGTTTTGCCAGAGTGAGCGAGGTAATATTGAAGATCCATATGCTGTAGCCATTCTTAATGATGACGATATCGTTGTTGGACACGTTCCGAGAAAAATAAACACAATGTGCCTTGTTTTTTTTTTTTAAGAAAAGGAAGGCTGATGAAGCAGGTAAAAATGGGCTATCAACTCGCTTGAAATAATGCTCCATCGTCACCGCTAGTAACCGTCTTACGTGCCGCAATGAGTGACCACGCCTAATAATAATTATTAATATTCGTGGGTTAAACATTCGTGCCTCCCTTTCTTAGAACGAAAAAAACGAAACTTTGACCTTACGAAACATACCCGCTATACGGTAATGTATATACATGTACATACATACACACATACATACATGTACATACACACATGTATACACATATACAAACATATATACATGTACATATATATAACATATATACATACATACATACATACATACATACATACATACATGTACATACATGTACATACATATATACAGTGTACATACATTGTATATACATACATAAATACAAGTACATACAGACAAGAGTTTTATTAAGTAAGTACATATATACATGTATGTACATGTACATGTATATACATGTATATACATGTACATGTATATACAAGTGTGTACTTACTGCCTCTTCATTCTTCTTAGCTTCACGTAACTTATCATGATATTTACTGCCACAAGATCCATCAACATCTTCAATACCTAAATACTCATTCATCAAGGCATCCATTGTAGCCTCTATATCATCATTATCAATCATTACATTGATTTTTTGAAGAGCTAACAATGCTACAAGAAGAACAGAAAATTCCTTTAATTAGGATGTAGTGAAATCTATTTTCTATATTACATGTATAATTATAGATATAAATGTCTGAATATCTTTCGTGTATCTTTGTGTATATCTGTATGTTCTCTGTATATCTTTGTGTATGCTCTGTATGTTCTCTGTATATCTTTGTGTATGCTCTGTATGTTCTCTGTATATCTTTGTGTATGCTCTGTATGTTCTCTGTATATCTTTGTGTATGCTCTGTATGTTCTCTGTATATCTTTGTGTATGCTCTGTATGTTCTCTGTATATCTTTGTGTATGCTCTGTATGTTTTCTGTATATCTTTGTGTATGCTCTGTATGTTCTCTGTATATCTTTGTGTATATCTGTATGTTCTCTGTATATCTTTGTGTATGCTCTGTAAATCTTTGTTTCTCTGTGTATCTTTATGCATCTCTGTATATTTTTATGTACGCCTGTATACATGTACATAATTATCTCTGTATATCTTTGCGTAGGTCCTTGTATATATTTGTGTAGGTCCTTGT
Source organism: Petrosia ficiformis (assembly GCA_947044365.1). Taxonomy (NCBI): domain Eukaryota; kingdom Metazoa; phylum Porifera; class Demospongiae; order Haplosclerida; family Petrosiidae; genus Petrosia; species Petrosia ficiformis. The sequence goes on along the minus strand of OX345645.1, from coordinate 416,042 downwards.
ATATCTTTGTGTATCTACATGTATGTATACGTTTTCAGTCTCCTTGTATATCTTTGTGTATGCCTATATGTTTACATTATTTCTATATAACTTTGTGCATGCTCTGTATATCTTAGTGTATCTTTGTGTATCTTTGTGTCGTCTTTGTACATCTTTGTATACTTTATATATATATTACCTTGATGATCGTGACTAGCTCTCTTGTTACAATTATATATTACTTCTTGAATTTCATCTTCATTAAGCAGACATCTTTGATTACCAGTCTATATATATACACAGATAGAAGACTAATGGATGGACAGATACATAGATAGGGTTAGTATTTAATTGAAATGAGCCTATGGGATTAGATGATTGGGTGACTGGATGATTGAGTGAATTGTTGATTGGATGACTGGATGATTGGGTGACTGGACAATCGGGTGACTGAACGATTGAATGAATGAATGATTGGGCAATTGGATGATTGGTTGACTGGATGATTGGGTGATTGGACGATCGGGTGACTGAACGATCAAATGAATGGATGATTGGTTGACTGGATGATTATCATAAGCTATATAAATAATCAAACCTCTTCTCTTTTCTCTTTTAGTCTTTCCTGCAATCCTTTCATATAATATTGAATATTATCAGGATTTACTGATGACAAAGACAGGTTCTCATTCTGTAGTGCTTCTAAGCTCTGGTCTGGGTCTTCATACTGAACTTGTTCATTGACTTGTACTATAGCAGCTTCCACTGATGGATGGATGGATGGACAGATAGACAAATAAATAGATAGACAGACAGATATAAACAGATAGACGAACAGAGATAGACGAACAGAGATAGACAGACACAGATGGATAGACAGACAGACAGATGGACACAGATGGATAGACAGACAGACAGATGGACAGAGATAGATCAACAGATGGATAGATAGACACTTACCAAGTCGTGTGTGTTCTGCAATTTGATTAGCCATCAATACAATATCTTGTATCTCTTGTCTAGTTAAATCAATATTCTCCTCACACTACAGGAAGGAAGGAAGGAAAGGCTAAGTATGGAAAGATGACTCGGGGAGGGATAGAGGGTGTAATAGATGGATTGAAAACAGAGGAGAGTTCCGAGAAGAAGTGTAGTACCTCTGTATTATGTTTCTTTGTCTTTGATAGGATATCTGAATACCATTTCAGATTTTTCGGAATTACTTCCGATAAATTGACATCCTCTGATTGTAAAGAATTCAACAGATTAGACAGTTTTCCAGAATCCACTGCCTGGTTGATAGACAGAACGGCCTCTTGCACTGTATGTATGTATGTATGTATGTATGTATGTATGTACGTACATATGTATGTATGTATGTACGTATGTGTGTATGTATGTATGTATGTATGTATGTATGTATGTATGTACGTATGTGTGTATGTATGTATGTATGTATGTACAGTTTGTATGTATGTATGTATGTGTGTATGTATGTATGTGTGTATGTATATATGTATGTATGTATGTACATGTGTGTGTGTGTATGTATGTACGTATGTATGTATGTATGTATGTTGTGTATATGTATATGTATGTGTGTATGAGAGAGTGTGTGTGTGTGTGTGCATGGAGATGATTATTATTAACTAACTTTTGGCTTCAGCAATCTCTCTCTTCACATCACTATTGACTTGATCAACACAGGATTGGATCTCAGTCTGTGTTAGCATGATGTCATAGGCATCAGCATCTGTTATATCACCATTGGTTACATTCGATTGTTCCTTTTCTTTTTTCTTTGTTTTAAGTACTGAGAAGTATCTGACGGAACACTCACTATCTAATTCATTCAACATGGCTGCTGGATTTTGGAGTTTTTCAAAGGTTGCTTCGTGATCCTCAGTGTCAAGAGCATCATTAATGGCAAGAACAGCTGCATGAACTATTATCAAGGGAATGGATAAGAAGAATAAGTGGGTTGTTACTGTGTGACTCAATGTTTATATTTTTAAACCACAGTATAAACAGGTGTATATATATATATGAGGCTAATTAATATAAACAAACATCAAAATGGAACATATTACATTCTCACACCTCGTACTCACAAGTCCATATCCTATACCACAAGCAAGGCAAGGCCCAAGCCAGACAAGGCCCAAGCCAGACAAGGCAAGGCAAGGCAAACTACACCATTATTCGCATACCTTACACCATCAACCTCACCATTATCCTCACACCTCACCATTACCCTCACACCTCACTATTATCCTCACACCTCACCTTCATACATGTATCTACATAGCAGTATGCACTATATAATTATACAGTACAGTTATAACTGAAAATTCTTCATTATTCACAATATTTACTAAATTGAATCATACACAGGTTTGTGAATATACAATACAAATATATACAACACATTTGCCTAACTACAAGAATGAGATAGATAGATAGATAGATAGATAGATAGAGAGATAGAGATAGATATATATAGAGAGAGAGAGAGATAGAGAGAGAGAGAGAGAGAGATAGAGAGATACCTGCTGCTTCATCTACTGACATCTATAAAAAGAAAGGAATACTAAATATCATGTGATTATCATGTGATCATAGCAAATCTACCTCATTTGCTAGTATTCCTCCAATCTTTCCAAATGAAGGCATATTTATACCATATTTATCCAATTCTCTCTTCATAGCACTAATCTCTTCCTCTGATGTGAAACAGAACACAAAACATGTTAACACATTAACAACATGTAAAAATATTAGATAATGAAATTATTATAACAATGCGAAATATTTCAAGTATTATCATATTGAGGAGGAATTGCATTGTGCGTTCACAAGTGTGGGGCAGGGCTACTCACTTGCATATATTGTTAATTAAAGACATTTGTTAAGATGTCCTCCACCTAGGTTTATAAACTTTTGTCATTGTTATTTATATATCTTCCTTGAAAATGTTTTTGTTTCACAATATATACATTATATACATGTACATGTATATTATACTAATGTACATACATACATACATGTATTTAAATATAATATCTAACATGTACATACATACATACATACATACATACATACATACATACATACATACATACATACAGGATTACACTGACCAGTGAAAGTTACTGTTCCTACCAAATCTTCTATTTCTGGTGCTTTTCCAAGTTTGTGAAGATACAAACTATAATTATATAAAGATAAATAAATACATACATCAATAGATAAAATTATAGATAGATGGATGGATAGATAAATAGATATAATGATGTCGACATAAATTTATATTACAACATATTTTGTAATAACAAACACAAAATGTGTAAATTACACTTTCACAACAGCAATAATAACACAATTATTGTAATGACACGTGTATGTGTGTGTGTGTGTGTGTGTGTGTGTGTGTGTGTAACATATATATATTACCTTAGTGCATGAATACAGTATATAACTCGAGGCATGTTCTTTTTGTCATATAGATCTGTTGTTTCGGGATAGAATATCTGTATAGATAGATAAATATACAGATAGATAGACAGATACATAGATAGACAGACAGATACATAGATAGATAGATAGATAGATAGATAGATAGATAGATAGATAGACAGACAGACAGATAGATAGATAGATAGATAATTATAAGTACCTCTGGAAGACCAACACTACGTAATGCCAGTAGCCAACGATTAAAATTATCAGTGTGTTTGAAATGTAGACCTTTGGCCTATAGAAAATTTATATCAATGAATATCATTATAAATAGCAGGGTCATGTGACAACAAACCCTGAATCGAGACTCATCAAAATCGTAAATCTTTCTGAGTGGTAGAACATCCGGGGCACACCAATGTCCCAATTTGCATAGAATTACACCTGTACGTAGGGCTTCTTCTAATTCTGTTGATGGGGGGAGTTCATCTTCTATGCAGGATTCTATCCATCTGACAAGGAGAGAGCCACAGACAGAGAGAGACAGGGAGACAGAGAGGCAGACAGAGACAGAGAGAGAGACAGAGGAGGAAGAAGGACAAAGGGATGTGAGAGAGGAAAGGAGGAACAAGAAAAATGAAATATCAAGTAGTTATGAATATGATTAATTATAATTAACTATTGTGTTATTTCATAGTACGTACATACACACAACTGGGCGTGACACTTCATGAATAATTAAATTAATAAACACCCCATATCATATTACAATATCAATACAATGAAATGTGTATTTTAACAATTGAGTAAACAAACATGACATAACTAGTATAAAAATAACAATATTCATATGTCTTATGATGCATAGTTCAAGAAGTTAACCAAGCACGCACACACACACACACACACACACACACACACACACACACACACACACACACACACACACACACACACACATTGATAAAAGCCAGTACATACACATGTAGATGATGAATACATTACTAGTCTCGGCTATCAACAGATATTCGAGTCCTTTCATTGAATGAAAGAATGAACAAGGTATGAAATGAATGAACACCTCAACTTCTATTGATTCTGTATGTTCTATGTATGTATGTATGTACATATGTATGTACATACGTGTGTATATATGTATGTATGTATGTATGTGTGTATGTATGTATGTATGTATGTATGTATGTATGTATGTGTGTGTGTATGTATGTATGTATGTATGTATATATGTATGTATGTGTGTGTGTATGTGTGTATCCATCCATCCTCTTTCGATAACTAACTTTCTAGCTTCTTCTAAATGACAGAGATATTCATACGCCATGTGCTCCCTTCGTTCTTCATCCATAGTGGTTGTACCCTTACGAGATATCAAATCCAAATCTAGATAGATAGACAGATAGATGAATAGGCAAATGAATGAATGGATAGATGAATAAATACATAGCTGGATGGATAGATGGATGGATAGATAGATGGATGGGTGGATGGATGAATAAATAGATAGTGGGTGGATAGATAGATGAATAAATACATACATGTAGATGGATGAATAAATAGATAGTGGGTGGATAGATACATACATGTAGATGGATGGATAGATAGATGGATGGGTGGATGGATGAATAAATAGATAGTGGGTGGATAGATAGATGAATAAATACATACATGTAGATGGATGAATAAATAGATAGTGGGTGGATAGATACATACATGTAGATGGATGGATAGATAGATGGATGGGTGGATGGATGAATAAATAGATAGTGGGTGGATAGATAGATGAATAAATACATACATGTAGATGGATGGATAGATAGATGGATGAGTGGATGGACAAATAAATAGATGGTAGCAGGATGGATGTATGGACAGATGAATAAGAAGGAAAGAGGAAACACAGAAGATGTGTTGTATGATGAACATAATAAAAGAATTTATAACAAATAATAATAATAGATTAGTAAACACATACAATGTAATGCAATTTCATATGTTGTGTTACAATTGAATGTAGACACAATATACTGGAGAAATTGTGTACTTATGAAATAATAAACAACCTAACATGTTTTGATTAACGTACATACATGTACATGTTCTAGTAATCTCTACCTCATGACTTAGTGCAACATTTGTAATCTATTGGCATTAACACTCAGTAATCTATTGGTAATCTCTACCTCGTGACTTCAACACTCAGTAATCTATTGGTAATCTCTACCTCGTGACTTCAACACTCAGAAATGTATCATAATTCAATTCTTAATACTCCATAATTAACACATTGATAATCACTATTTTCACCACACATCATATTGTCTCTTGACCTCATGGCTAATTCTAATTACATATATACTAATAATTACAATAATACATACATATATACATACATACATACATACATACATTACATGTACATACATTACATGTACATACATACATGTACTCGCATACCTACATACATATATACATAAATATACGATATACATATGTACATACACACACATAGCTATTCAATGATACATACATAACTTATAGCAGTAATATGATATAACTAGTGAATAAGCTAATACTGATAACATGACTGGATAAGAATACATTAATTTTTAACACAAAATGTTTTAAAGAGAAGTGTAAAAAACACACACAACTCACTATCTCCTTTACTAATATTGCCAATATGAGGAGATATGTACTTGCCACTGGAGTGAGTAGGAGATGCAAGTAGACCCACACCATCTGTGACAACAGCACTGCCATTAGGGACAATATTCTCTGTTTCCACGTTCATGTTTGAATGGCTGAATGTTTGCCTCCAAAAGGAGGATTCAGAAATGGTTCACAGATTCTTCTCTAGTTTATCCAAGATGTCTTCAGTTTGATATCAAAACAAAAGAAAGCAATATGGCGAGCTCTTCTCTCGCCCCTACTTGCAAACTCGGTGATGCAGCTTCAAATCTTTCTGATTGAACTATGAATATTGTTATACATGGGTGTGGTCATGATGTTATGCCACGCCCACCTCATTATGTCTAAAAGAAAGAACATATCACAAGAATTCATTGATGACTCTGATGATCCTGAAGATACTGGGGTGAGAATGGATTAAAATAGAATAGCTTCATTATTTAAATAATATTTTGCAGGTCAAGGCGAAGAAGAAATTTGCAAAGAAGGAAGCAGCAGCCGCAGCAGCAAAACCGAACCCTGATTGCGATGATGAACTAATTCCAGTAAGAAAGATAGCTGACCATACTGGGAATGAGTCTGATGGCCATTAATTGGTTTTTATAATACTGGGAATGAGTCTGATGTGCATTATTATTCACTGGAATGAGGATTGGTTTTCATAATACTGGGAATGAGTCCACTGGCATGTGAATCTGATAGGACATTATCAGTTTGCTTAATTTGAAATAATTATAGTAGTTTAATAGTAAGTTTTGTTTTATTCATAGCTTTCCACTAAACGTTTTGTTGGTGTTCGAACATTCAAGGGAAAGATAATGGTAGATATTAGAGAGTACTATGACGACGGTAGTAGTGAAATGAAACCAGGAAGAAAAGGTATGTGGAATTCAACTTCATTATTTAATTAATCAAATTATTCTTTTTTTTTTGTAGGAATATCTCTTTCTCTAGATCAATGGCAGAAGTTGAAAGCTGCCATTCCAACTGTTGATGAACGTATTGATGGTTCTTCATAATGACCTCATGACCTCTTGTAATTGTACTTATCATTTCAATCATAATTTTTCATAAAACCTTCTTATCATTTAATTCAACTCAACACAACCTAAAAATATAATATTAAACTATTTAAAAGTACAGATGATTAAAAAATATTTAAATATTCATAAATTCATAAACTTAATTACTAGTTAATTACACAATCCTAAAATGGGGTAAATTCCTGTAACTACATAGCTGTTTCTTCTGTTTCTAAAGATCTAGAATGAATAATAAACAAGTAAAAGATGGAGAGAGATAACAATTTAAGAGAATATAGGAATATTAATACCTGAGAATATAAACACAATGCCAAAAAAACATGTTTACAAGGACAGTAGTATAGTAATACTTGTAAAAACCACAGAATAAAACAATAATTGAGTGAGAACATGTACAATGCCTTATACTAACTACAATTATTATACTATACCATACTATAATACAACAATTTCATTATTGGTTATAAATATGAAGAAGCAAATGGTTTGGCAGATTATTAGGTGAGGACACACAGTCACACACGTTAGAGTTTTTGAAAAGGAGTGGGTAGTTTTTACATGTAACTTTCACTACAAATCATCACCCACCTACTATTTATAGTAACATACCCAATTACTGTATGATGTAATGATCACCCACCTACAATTTATAGTACCAAAAACCCAATTACTATATGATGTAATGATCACCCACCTACTATTTATAGTAACAAAAACCTAATTACTATATGATGTAATTATCACCCCTACTATTTATAGTAACAAAACCCAATTACTATATGATGTAATGATCACCCACCTGCTATTTATAGTAACAAAAACCTAATTACTATATGATGTAATTATCACCCCATACTATTTATAGTAACATACCCAATTACTATATGATGTAATGATCACCCACCTACTATTTATAGTAACATACCCAATTACTATATGATGTAATGATCACCCACCTACTATTTATAGTAACAAAAACCTAATTACTATATGATGTAATGATCACCCACCTACTATTTATAGTAACATACCCAATTACTATATGATGTAATGATCACCCACCTACTATTTATAGTAACAAAAACCTAATTACTATATGATGTAATGATCACCCACCTACTATTTATAGTACCAATAGAATAATTTGAGTAGTACAATGTATTAAAGTATGTTGTATATTAGGTAATTATATACACTGACTCCAGTACCATAGCTCTTTTTGTTTTGCGCAGCTAGCAAATTAATAAGCAATTATAGACACTGAAATCACATGACTCAGATACCAAAATCACATGACATAATATTGAGTATACTTACACACATTTAATAGTTGTTATAAAGATGACTTACTGCTCAGGTACTGTTGAGGTTTTAGTGTCCAGAATGGCATCTTTATCAGTACTAATATAAAAAAGAGGAAGAGGCAGTGGTTAACTCTTGGCTTGCACACAATATTATTAATATGTAAGTAATCTTTTGACATGATGATCACTAGACAATAAATAATTATTTATATACTCACAAATCTATCAGTATCTCCTCTACTATATCTAATGGTACCACAAGACTGGATTTTATTTATATACTCACAAATCTATCAGTATCTCCTCTACTATATCTAATGATACTATAAGACTGGATTTTATTTATATACTCACAAATCTATCAGTATCTCCTCTACTATATATATATCTAATGGTACCACAAGACTGAATTTTATTTATATACTCACAAATCTATCAGTATCTCCTTTACTATATCTAATGGTACTATAAGACTGGATTTTATTTATATACTCACAAATCTATCAGTATCTCCTTTACTATATCTAATGGTACCATAAGACTGGATTTTATTTATATACTCACAAATCTATCAGTATCTCCTTTACTATATCTAATGGTACTATAAGACTGGATTTTATTTATATACTCACAAATCTATCAGTATCTCCTTTACTATATCTAATGGTACTACAGTATAAGACTGGATTTTATTTATATACTCACAAATCTATCAGTATCTCCTTTACTATATCTAATGGTACCATAAGACTGGATTTTATTTATATACTCACGAATCCATCTGTTCCACTTGGGACTCTTGTTCATCTTCCTTTCTTTCTCTTTCTTCATCGACATTATCATCTTTTCCCTTGATCAAAACTTCTTCTTCGTTAACAGCAATCTCCACTGTATCCAAAGCTTTCTTGCCCAGAGAGCTTGTAATGACAGCAGTAGCGGCAGGTAGGCTGGCATGTACTAAAGACCCAAATTTACTAGACTTTTTAGCTTTTGGTCGACGCATCCAAGTATTTGCTCTCCTATCTCGTTCTTTTTTAACATCTGATTCAGATGCTCCCAGGTAACGACCACTAACTATTAGATTACCAAATCCTTCTTCATGAGCAAATGCATAACTGCTCCTCCAAGGAGCAACATGCAGAGGAACACGAAGACGAGGTGTAACTGATGACTCCGGAGATTCTTTAGTAGCAAACTGTTTCTTTACTTTATCAAACAGCTCCTTTTGTCTTTTGGTCGTTTCCCACAACCTTACATCATCCAAGAGAGTTGGCTTAAATTGAAGTATAAGCACTCGCATCGCTATGATAGGAAGAAGGGCAACGGCAGTTGCTAAAATCCAGTAAAACCAGAATTGAGAACTCGCTAAGACTTCATTGGCAACACCCCAATAGGTAGCAGCGTCAAGAACATATAGTCCTAGTATATTACTAAGAATAGGTGGAACAACTAACCAGGACAATATACTACCCCAAATGACAATATGAATAGCAGGGTTCCAATAGTTAGTGTCCAGTGCAATCTATGTGTGGAGGAAATTGATAATGAGTATTCATTTGGTACATGTACATGTAGGTCTACATTATCTGATTGCATGTGTATTTGCTTAATAATGAGACACAGCTACTGTAGCGTATAGTCGTATGTCTATTTCTCTACCTATGTGCAAACTTCCTTCATCTGAAATCTGTCTACATGTCTGCATGTCTATCTGCAATCTACTATCATCTGAAGTCTGTCTATTTGTCTGTCTATCCGTTCATCTCTTACTGCAAACTACATTCCTCTGAAAGTCTATCTGTTTGTCTATCTCTTACTGCATGTCATAAAGTCCAGTGATCTATTAACTAACTAACCTGTAGATTCACAATGATAACAAGAGCTCCAGAGGCAGCATATGAGAATGATTGATAATCCCATTCATATCCCTCTTCATAAACATTAAGGTACACAATACCAAAGAGAACAAAAAACACTGTAAATGCCACAGCTATTCCTCTTATAAGACTCAGGACAAATATGAAAGCATTGAATTGTTTATTTTGTTGTCCAGCGATATAAAGAGTTGGAAATTTTAGACAGCTCTTCTCTGTAACATCCTAGGGAAGAAGTGAGATAAGTGTTCATCTGTGTATGTGTGTATGTGTGTGTATTTACCTGGTCCAGAATACCAAGTACAATGACAGGAAGAGAAGTGTATATCACATTATACACAGCAATGAAAGTAGGATCATACAATGTCTAAAGGAATAATGAATGTACATGTACATACATTCTATACATTCCATATGTACATACATAAATACATGTACGTACATACAATACATACATACATGTACATTATACATACATACATATTACATACATATTTATATATGTACATACATACATACACACATACATATGTACATACACACATACATACATACATACACACATACATACACAGATGCATACATACACACATACATACATACATACATACACACATACATATATACACACAAACATATATACATACATACATACACACATACATACATACACAAATACATACATGCATACATACACACATACATACAAACACAAATACATACATACATACATACACACATACATACATACACACAAACGTGTATACATACATACACAAATACATATATACATACACACATACAGTTGTACATACATACATACATACATACATACATACACACATACGTATATACATACATACACAAATACATATATACATACATACATACATACATACATACATACATACATACGTATAAATATACCTGTGCCGTAAATCCACAGAAGAAAGCAAATATAAATTGACTGAAAGCAAAAGCAAAGTTCTTATAAAAGAAATATTTGAGAAACAGAGTCATACGATGATAAGACCATCTTCCATGAACCAATAGCAAACGTTCCAGATATCTGATAGATAAATAGATGAAAGAATTGGGTAAATAAATGAAGGATTAGATGACAGGTTGTATAGGACGAGGAAAGATTGGACATAAATAGAATGTAATATTGGATAGATTGATAAATAGATGACAGATGTTGGGTTAAATGTAGGATTGGATAGATATATAGATAGATAGATGGAAGAGTACCTAAACTGCCCAAAGGAATAGTCACTCGCCAAAACAGCTTGTTGACCCTCTACTCCACTAATACCAATACCGATATGAGCAGCTGAAGTGAATAATACTTTATTGATACAAAAAAATGATAAATGACTTTATTTTAGATACAAATGAACACTAAAGAGATGGGTGAAGAACCATTTCTTCCAAAGGATGGTATCATGGCACTCCCCCAACCCTTTAATTTTAAAGTTTACGATGAAAAATAAAATTTTATAACATTGATCAAACAATTATTGTTGATCAAACCACATGTACTACTGATGGACTACTCCACCCTTAATATTTATCCTGGGGGTAACACTGCTAAAGTATTCAATAAATTATAGTTGTTGGGATCATGTGATGATCATGTGATCTGTACCTTTAATCATTCCAACATCATTCGCTCCATCTCCAATAGCTAGTGTAACAGCACTCTTGTGGTGTTTGACCAAATCAACAACTCGTTTCTGACATTAAAGTAAAATTGAAATTACATTTACGTACATTTCCTTTGTATCCAACCTTTTGTAATGGTGTAACTCGACAACATATCACAGCTTTGCACTGACTAGCTGTGTCCAGTAACAATAATTCCATGTCCTCTTTGAGTGCATGACGCTACAGTAACATAAATCATCTATGTATCTATCTATGTATCTATCTATGTATCTAATATCTATCTATCTATCTAATATCTATCTATGTATCTATCTATGTATCTATCTAAGTATCTATCTATGTATCTATTTACATGTACCTACTATCTAGTATGTATGTATGTACCTGTATGTATCTATCCATGTACATGTATCTATCTATCTATGTATCTATCTATATATCTATCTATTTATTTATCCATGTACATGTACATGTATCTATCTGATATCTATCTATCTGTCTATCTAAGTATCTATCTATGTATCTATTTATATGTATCTAGTATGTATGTATATACCTGTATGTATGCATCCATGTATCTATCTATCTATGTATCTGTTTATGTACATGTACATGTACATCTACCTATCCACCTAGTACCTACCTACTTGGCTACCTACGCATGCATACATGCATGTATGTATGTATGTATGTATGTATGTATGTATCTATCTATCTATCTGTCTATCAGATTCTATTTATATATCTATCTATCGAGGGTGGTCTTGTAATCTTATGAATATTCAGGACCCTACTCACCAAACTATGTCCATTTAGAACAATACCAAAAGGAGGACCAGGAGGTTCCATCATAGGATCATCATTCTGAGGTGGGGATTCCCCTCGTTCAATCATTTCCATTATCCTATCAATCTCATTTTTAGCATCTTGAATTTGTTCACGTACAGCTTCTTTTTCCTCCGCATTTACAATAAATACTTTCATATCCTCCGTCAATAGTTTACAAGAATATCCAATATTAATGGCAGTTTCTGTAGATTACAAGAGATTACAAGAGTTTACAAGAATATAAATATCCAATATTAATGATAGTTTCTATAGTTTACAAGTATATCCAACATTAAATGGCAGTTCCTATAGATTACAACAATATCCAACATAGATTACTAAAGGACAACAATAAACACTCTCTCATTACACGCCATACATGTACATCTATAATGTTATTTTTTTTTGGCAACCGATTAATTGAGCATTAATACAAGTGTGTATTGAAACTACAATGTATCTATGTATTGTATCTATTGTATATGTATTAATACAAGTGTGTATTGAAACTACAATGTATCTATGTATTGTATCTATTGTATACATGTATGTATTAATACAAGTGTGTATTGAAACTACAATGTATCTATGTATTGTATCTATTGTATATGTATTAATACAAGTGTGTATTAAAACTACAATGTATCTATGTATTGTATCTATTGTATACATGTATGTATTAATACAAGTGTGTATTGAAACTACAATGTATCTATGTATTGTATCTATTGTATATGTATTAATACAAGTGTGTATTAAAACTACAATGTATCTACATGTATTGTATCTATTGTAAACTAATGTATTATCTCTATTGTAACTACAATAGTCTACTTTATTAACTCATTCAATGCACAGCTGGTACAGCCACTATATAAACTAGTTCACGAGTAGTTCACTGAGTTCACAGTTCAGTTTAATTCAAATTAGTTGATGAATACTATATAATATTAATAGTTGTTTTGGCTGAGCTACATGTATATTGTTTATCTATAACATACTAACGAACCTTGTTTATCTCCTGTCAAGACCCAGATCTTAATATTAGCCTGGATATTATGAATCAAATCAAATTAAAACATTACTCCATTGATACTATTACCTTAGCCAAGTTAGCTATGGTGTCTGGAACTCCATCTTGTAGTTTGTCTTCAATTGCTGTAGCTCCCATTAAGGTCAGTTCTTGTTCAATAGAGTTATATACCTTTGTTATATAATATAGTGTAATCATAAAATATATGTATGTGTGAGTGTATGTATAACTGCATGTATGTACGTATGTACATGTAATAAGGTCAGTTCTTGTTCAATAGAGTTATATACCTTTGTTATATAATATAGTGTAATCATAAAATATATGTATGTGTGAGTGTATGTATAACTGCATGTATGTACGTATGTATACGTAATAAGGTCAGTTCTTGTTCAATAGAGTTATATACCTTTGTTATGTAATATAGTGTAATCATAAAATATATGTATGTGTGAGTGTATGTATAACTGCATGTATGTACGTATGTACATGTAATAAGGTCAGTTCTTGTTCAATAGAGTTATATACCTTTGTTATGTAATATAGTGTAATCATAAAATATATGTATGCGTGAGTGTATGTATAACTGCATGTATGTACGTATGTACATGTAATAAGGTCAGTTCTTGTTCAATAGAGTTATATACCTTTGTTATATAATATAGTGTAATCATAAAATATATGTATGTGTGAGTGTATGTATAACTGCATGTATGTACGTATGTACATGTAATAAGGTCAGTTCTTGTTCAATAGAGTTATATACCTTTGTTATGTAATATAGTGTAATTATAAAATATATGTATGTGTGAGTGTATGTATAACTGCATGTATGTACGTATGTACATGTAATAAGGTCAGTTCTTGTTCAATAGAGTTATATACCTTTGTAATGTAATATAGTGTCATTATAAAATATATGTATGTGTGAGTGTATGTATAACTGCATGTATGTACGTATGTACATGTAATAAGGTCAGTTCTTGTTCAATAGAGTTATATACCTTTGTTATGTAATATAGTGTCATTATAAAATATATGTATGTGTGAGTGTATGTACGTATGTACATGTAATAAGGTCAGTTCTTGTTCAATAGAGTTATATACCTTTGGTGTCATCATAAAGTGTATAACTCAATGTATGTAATAGTTTTGTTTAATTTAGTTTTTTTGACATTACAAAATAATTTTTTTAGTTAGTTTAACTAAAACTCCAAAACATTGTAGTTAGTTTTAGTTTTTCAATATAATTATGATAACAAGTTAAACCACTCGTTTGTTTCTTTTAATTAGCACTTCATTTTCCAAAGTTTCTTCCCTGTGTAGATTTCAACTAGCAATAGCCAGAACTACTAGAAAAAACAATCCTTTATACAAGGAATGTGATAAAAGCATTGCGAAATCGTGAAAATAATCATTTTATTGGTTAGTACAGTTACAAGGAATAGCAATTCAGTTTATCAATTGTCATAGAGGATGTTGTGGCTACATGCATCATGTTACTATGGCATACATGTAATTTGCATCAAGTATCACTAGTGTTTGCAGGTTTCTAACCAGTGTATCAACTACAATTAGTACACAGTAGCTATGTCATTAGATGTATCAACTACAATTAGTACACAGTAGCTATGTCATTAGATGTATCAACTACAATTAGTACAAAGTAGCTATGTCATTAGATGTATCAACTACAATTAGTACACAGTAGCTATGTCATTAGATGTATCAACTACAATTAGTACAAAGTAGCTATGTCATTAGATGTATCAACTACAATTAGTACAAAGTAGCTATGGTGGTACATGTGTGTATACTGAACAACCAACTAATTGTAAATCCTTGTAACTGTACTAACCAATTAATTTTTGTTTTTGCAATGAGATAATCATAGTATTAGGTGATCCAACTTACTTTTTAGTAATTTTAATTAGTTTAGTCTTGCAAACGATTTAGTTAGTTAAGAGTATTTAAGACACATTTAGTTTTCCTCAAGCTTTAGTTAATTAAAAGTGAAATAGAGTACTAGTGTGTATGCATGAAAGTACTAGTGTGTATGTATGTATGTACATGTACATGTAATAAAATACTAGTGTGTACGTATGCATGTACATGTAATAAAGTACTAGTGTGTACGTACGTACATGTAATAAAGTACTAGTGTGTACGTATGCATGTTCATGTAATAAAGTACTAGTGTGTACATATGCATGTACATGTAATAAAGTACTAGTGTGTACATATGTACATGTAATAAAGTACTAGTGTGTACGTATGCATGTACATGTAATAAAGTACTAGTGTGTACGTATGCATGTACATGTAATAAAGTACTAGTGTGTACGTATGCATGTACATGTAATAAAGTACTAGTGTGTACGTATGCATGTACATGTAATAAAGTACTAGTGTGTACGTATGCATGTACATGTAATAAAGTACTAGTGTGTACGTATGCATGTACATGTAATAAAGTACTAGTGTGTACGTATGCATGTACATGTAATAAAGTACTAGTGTGTACGTATGTACATGTAATAAAGTACTAGTGTGTACGTACGTACATGTAATAAAGTACTAGTGTGTACGTACGTACATGTAATAAAATACTAGTGTGTACGTATGTACATGTAATAAAATACTAGTGTGTACGTATGTACATGTAATAAAGTAAATTCTTGTTCCCAATTATTAGTATTATAATTATTAGTAACTGAACTTACTCTATCAATCACTCTGTCTCTGTCTTCCGATAAAATGCTGAAAGAATATAATTGTTAATAATTATAATTATTAACACAATGAGATTACCTAGCTTCATAGTACTCTTGTGCCCATTGTTCATAGTAATCAGGATCAATGTCCTTCTTTGCTAAAACAAGTGTCCTCAAACCCTCTCTAGCATAATCCTATAAAGGTGTATCAAAGGTGTATTAATTAATTCTGATGTAATACAATAAAGAATACTATGTTACCGCAAGATGTAGCTGAGTTTCCTCCTTGAGCTTTGCACAATCGGAATGAAGTCGTTCAAATACAACTGTATCAGCTCCTTTACAATACAATGTTATTTTTCCAGTCTCTGGTTCTCTAACGATTACGGACATTCTCTTTCGCTCGTTATTGAAGTCCAGAATGTTTAGAATTTCATACGACACCTTTTAGAAAAAAAAACAAAATTTAGACTCATAACAATCTGGTGAGGCCAAAATAATGGTGTACATAGTACAGTGCAAGATCTTATTAATTAGTTTTGTGGGTGTGGTCAATTAAATTTCTATTGCATTAACTTAACACTTGTATGTACATAAATTATGTTCTATTTATTAAATAAACAGATATTAATGGACTGGCCTAATGGTAAGAAATGAATGGATTACCAACAAACTGATATTGATGGTCCGATGGTAAGGTATTACCACCATACAAATGAAGTAACTCACTGAGCTAGCCTTTCCAACACGTTCTCTATTGAGTATATCCAGTGTGACAGTAAAAGGTGTTCTTGACTATAAATGAACAGAAATAAAAGCATTATTACCAATTATAGATACATGTATATACCAGTGTTCTGCCCAGGATATTTAGAATGGTGGTTGGATTTAGTGCTGTTTATCCAGTAATTCTGTCTCAGTAGCCTATATATGTATTATCTGAGAGGTGGTTAATTTATTTAAGAGGTGGTTAATTTATCTAAGAGGTGGTTATTCCCGACCAGTGTGGGCAGAACACTGTATACATGTAGATAGATGGATAGATAGACTCACAGTAAAGACTAAACCAAAGTTGCGAGCTGCAGAGACAAGTGCTGCCTCATCTGGAGACTGAGCGTTGTATGATATTTTCCCTAAAATAATGAACAATTTAACACTCTACGATGTCCATCCATCGTATCCATCCATCCATCCACTCAACCAATGTTTACCATCTTCTCCTTGATGTGGTAGGACAGTGTGACAGAGAGATATCAGTTTAAAAAACTCTTCTACTTCCTAAAATGTTAAAAGGTAAGGAAAGTATAAATTGGATCATACATGTACAGTCAGTCAATGATACATCTGTTACACACGTTCTATTTTATGTACAGGTACATGTATGTGCCGGCACACACACACACGTTCTATTCTATGTACAGGTACGTATCGGCATGCACACACACACACACACACATTCTACAGGTATGTACCGGCTGTGCTTCACGACACTTGTCAACCAATGTAGAATCATAATATACAAAGTTTTCTTCAGCATAAGGATTCCATGATTGTAAGTCCAGCTTCTATGGATATAGATAGACACAACGATAGATTAGATAGATAGATAGATAGATAGATAAATGATAAATAGATAGATATATAAATAAATATCTCACCTCTCCGGATAATAAATCTCCATATTTAATTCCATTTATACTACATTTCAGGAATGTCATAACATTTTGTGTTAATGTACCAGTCTGTAGAGAAGATAGCTCATATTAATGAGGATGTGTTAGAGGGTGGAGTTTACCTTATCAGAAAATATATATTCAATCTGACCAAGTTCCTCATTCAAAGCTGTTGATCTTCAAAAAATATATATATATATATATTGTATTCTGACAAGCAAAGTCTGTTCACATTCACAATGTGATAACTTTATATGTACTATAATGTGTAGTTTAATGTCATAATATTAATACATGATTATACTGGATTGAAATTTCACATACACAAAAAAGTTAAGAGCATTTTTCTGAGGTCAAGGTGAACGTGAATGATATTTAGATTACTGATTAATTCATTCATAACCCAACCACATTACGATCTCAAGATAAAGTTTTACTTACCGAGAAATAGCAGGAACATCGTTTGGTTCATAATACATCTTAATATCCCAGTTAATCAGTAATGACAGACCAAGACGAATTACCTCAACACTAAACAGAAATACATACATGACATGATATTATGTTATACATGTACATGTACATGTACATATACTACATGTATGAATTACATGTAGTATATGTACATGTAATATCTTCTACAAGTACATGTAATATCCTATTTGTATATGTACATGTACATGTACTGTCCTATTCATATGTATGTCTACAAGTACATGTAATATCCTATTTGTATATGTACATGTACTGTCCTATTCATAATTATGTATGTTTATAATTATGTACATGTAATATCTTATTTGTATATCTACATGTACATGTACTGTCCTATTCATATGTATGTCTACAAGTACATGTAATATCCTATTTGTACATGTACTGTCCTATTCATATGTATGTTTATATGTACAAGTAATATCCTACATGTATTTGTATATCTACATGTACATGTAATGTCCTATTCATATGTATATCTACATGTACAAGTACATGTACATGTACTGTCCTTTTCATATGTATATCTACATGTACAAAGTATGATCAGCATAAGAAAGAGAGGTAGTACTCACGTCACATAGAGAGATATTGGGACAAAAGTGTTGAATACAATTATATTTGAGATGATTTGAACAAATGCTATCTTTGCTGGAGAGTCGAACCTTGTGTCGAAAGGTACATACACTTGAAAAAACTAAGAGAGGTGGAGTTAGAATGTACATGTACATGTAGGTAGAACATATATAGTAATTATAGACTTACATCACCATACAATGCCTCCCAAATACCAGATCCTATAAGTGTGATTCCTACACATACACCCAAGAATCCTAGAATCTGAAGAGTAGAGATGTGTCAACATGTGTACTCCACATGTATATCAAACCAACTTACAAAAAACACCATTCGATTCATCAGTAGATCAATTCGTGTACGTTTGAACTTCGTACGTCCTGAAGAAAAATGAAATGGTAGGTGGTTTAATTAGAGTATATATGGTACTATACTAGTATTAGGTAGTATACATGTTGCTATTAGTTGTGGGGTTTCTGTATATACAACAAGTATAGTAACTACCATATATGCTCTAATTATAGGCTACATGAAACCCATGAGTCAGTAATGTCAGTATAGTACTACCATATATACTCTAATTATAGGTTACAACAACCTTATGAGTCAGTTACATTATGATCACATGACAGAAACCTGCAGAGTACTTACCACTGTTCTTTACAAGTTTGGTATCATGTCCAGCATATACAACAACACCATACATCCATTGAGTGTTTCTAAGACGACATCCCTAAAGAAATGAATGTATGTACAATGTATGAATGAGAATGGATGCACATGTGTATATACATGAATAGAGTGATCAATGTATGATTGAGTGAGTGTTTATTGTTTTCAAGTTAATAAAGTGATATTTACTAAACTACATGTACATGATGTGTTGTTATAAATTAATAATGTGATGTTTAATAAACAAGAAATAGAACTATAAACTGTTTAAATATGAAGTGTAAAATGAGTTGTAGTCATGGATACTGGAAGATTGGAATGCAGGATATGTTGTGTACATCAGCCACTATGGTTTCATTTAGTTGTACAACATTATTAATTAAACTTTCATGCTTAATGATCGTTGTCCAAAGAACATCTCATCAGTGACTAATACTTAATAATACTACAGAGTCCCTGTCATCAATACATATAATTATATATCTATAAACTAACTCTTGATAATACTACAGAGTCCCTGTCATCAATACATATAATTATATATTTATAAACTAACTCTTGATAATACTACAGAGTCCCTGTCATCAATACGTATAATTATATATTAATAAACTACATGTAACTCTTAATAATACTCCCGAGTCCCTGTCATCAATACATATAATTATTAATAAACTAACTCTTAATAATACTCCCGAGTCCCTGTCATCAATACGTATAATTATATATTAATAAACTAACTCTTAATAACACTCCCGAGTCCCTGTCATCAATACATATAATTATATATTAATAAACTAACTCTCAATAATATCTTTTCATTATCTAGAGAATATTTCTTTTCATTCCAGGTAAGAGTACCAACAAACTTGTTCAGGCGATTATTTGGTGGTTCACACTCTATATATCCTGAAATTATAAATATAATCACTTTTACTTTCATTAGAGAAATGTAATAAAATGAAAACATTCTTGGTAAGTAATGTAAACAATAATTATCGGAATTCTCATGATACTGATAATACAATTTTATATTTCTATCGTTACATGTATCCACAGCCCTATACTGTAGATATAAGTCCCATTCCTATACTATTAACAGTATACAATTTTATATTTCTATCGTTACATGTATCCACAGCCCTATACTGTAGATATAAGTCCCATTCCTATACTATTAACAGTTTTACTGTCAACCACACCCCTATACTATAGATATATAAGACCCATTCCCATACTATTATCTATATCAACCACAGCACTATATATATACTGTAATATAAGCACTATATACACTGTAATATAAGTCCCATTCCTATACTATTATAAACACATGCACTATTACTGTCAACCACAGCCCTATACTGTAGATATACAAGTCCCATTCCCATACTATTATACACATAATTGACATATCACATTATAGTTAGTGTACATAATTACTACAGTTAACACAATACCTAAGCAGTTAGTAGTAATTAGCATGTATAATAATATAATTACATGTAGCTCAGTTTCAACTTCAATATCAGCAGTGTCACATTCTCTATATAACATAGAATAGCTTGCAACCACTACATGGTCCAAGCCAATTTTATATAATTACACACATAAATAAATATAAATGTACGTATGTATATGTGTGTGTACACATGTATATATATATATACCATTGAATTCTCCTAAAGCATTTTCATCATTTTCTAGTTCTGCTGTTTCAGGCAAAGGTTGTCTCACTTTCAAATTAGTTTCACTAAGAGAGAGAGAGAGAGATAGAGAGAGATAGAGACAGACAGACAGAAAGAGGAACAGAGAGAGAGAGAGAGATAGAGAGAGAGTATGTGATATGATATGACACAAGAATGAACGGAAGACATGAAAAAAGTGGAATGATGGAGTAAGGATAGATAAGAAGACAGAGATAGATGATAGACAGAGATAAATATACCCATCAAGTTCAGCTGTCTCAATATAAACCAGACTATTAGGTTCACTGGATGACAGGAGGAGAAGATCAGCCTTGGGAATGAAAATAATGAAATAATTATTATGATATTGGTACATGTGTTATTCTCTCTTACTGTAATGAAATCATTATTCTCTAATCTCAGTACATCACCAACTCGAACATCTTTCCATTTCACTACATCATTACTGTGAATCAATTGATATAGATAACTCATATAGTACAAAATACAATTCCTAAACCCATACACATGTCTCATGTTTCCAAAAATAATCGGAACATAATAATATACTACAATAAACCTGCCTAGCCCTGGTGTAGTACCATATATACTCTCATTATTCTGTGTTGGCTTACATAAGCACACATGGACTAAGTTATGTAGTATAATTTCTCATTGCTGTAGTCTACAAAAGGCTATTTGGATTGTGATTACAATCCAGGTAACTTACTCAGTGTCTTTTCTCACAACCATTGCAGATCTAGAATTTATACGATGATCACTAACGTGTCGCTTCTGTAAACAAAAGTGATAATCACACACAAACACATGGAACACTTGTATACACATGTAAAAAGACGTGTACATAAACACGTATATGTATATACATACACATGTACATACATGTGTACATACACATGTACATGTATACACATGTACATAGACATGTACTTACATATGTACGTACGTACACATGTAAATAAACATGTACATGTACACACAAACACATGTACATACATGTACTGTATGTTGTGTATAAACACTCACAATATCATCATAAGCATCTTTTATTGCAGTGACTGCTAACACTCCAGCAAGTGGTACCACAGTGGAATACACAGGTACAGAAGTGACACCAGGTATGGACTAGGAGAGGAAAATGACAAAACAATATATGAAAGCACTTTCCTATCTATCTATCTATCTGTGTATTGCCTTGTAAAATTGTTACTATACAAGGTATCTAGTAGATGCATTAATGATATTATGGCTAAATCCTAAATAATGATCTGTCTGGGTACATGTATATACAAAATATTTATAATTAACAGGGTTTCATTCAGAAAATTCATCATTGCGAAACGTGAATTTGAAAGACTTTGAGGGGGCGCAATGCAAGGTTATTGTAGTGTGCATATTTGCAAACAAATTCCAAGGGGGTAAAAGCCCCCAAGCCCCCCCTAAACGAAACCCTGATTAATTATGTACTACAAATTATAATAATTATATGTACTACAAAATGTGTAAAACATGTACATAATTATCTTACCTGTAGTATAACTAAAATCAAAAAATAGAAGTTAGCAATACGTAAAAACTGCTCAAACAAGTTCAGAGGTAAAAAGGTGATTATATTGTACTTCGATGTGCTGAGGACATTGTTCTTGAGAGAGCAAAGAATAGTAAACAATAAATATAAATATATATTATATTCTTACAGCATATTTGAACTGTATATTGTATTCGTGATTGTTAGCCTCAACTCTTCGTAAATCCTCAACTGTTAAAAACAAGAAATGAGACAAAGAGAGAATTATAATTGTAAATTCATTTAATACAGGTACAATAACTATTTAATTATTTAAATAACTGGTTGACGAGTCTAATATTAAACTCACCATGACGAAGACAAGGAAAGAGATTCTTTATCCTCTGAAACAAAGTAGGAGGTAACTCGTCATCATCTTTCAGTTTCTCTGGTAACTGTTCCTCTTCCACACGTTCTTTCTTTCCCTTACCATCAACACGATCATCTATATATCAATATACATATATATATAATCATAATTATATAATAATTGCAATTATATATAATTAAAAATGCAGTACTATAAGGCTGAAATTCTATACTAACCTCTATCCTCTACTATGAATTCCTCACTGCTTCTGGTTTCCAATTCCTCGGACACAATCTCTTCTGCCATTACAGTTTATCAACAAGTCTTCTCAGCACACTTTAACACATTCCTTCGGCCCTGACTTGCTCAAGCCTCATGAATTATACATCTATTATTAAAATTACTTTATTAAGTCATTTATCACCATGACTACAATTATCACCATGGTTACAAGAACAGTCAACTGCAGAAGTTTGATATGGATTTGAGTGTTACAAGACGACGTCAAAATAGAGAAATCACTGGCCCAACACCACATTCTGTTGCCATTGTAAGTTTTTAAAGTATTGATTATTACTTTGCTTATGTTATGCATTCTAGAGGGGAAAGCCACCTCCATTAAAACCAAGAGAGCATCTGATTCTTGAAAGAAGGAAACAAGATGAATTGAGAGAAGAAGCTGCAGCTATTGTAAACTACAACAAAAAATATGATCTCAAAGTGAGGATAACACATGAATGTTATGTACTTATGTGTCTGTGCTATATATACGTACTTGCAACATACATACATACATACATACATAGTTTACATACATACATGCATACATAGTACATACATACATACATACATACATGCATGCATACATGCATATATACATACATAGTTACATACATACATAGTTACATACATACATACATACAGCATGCATACATGCATACATGTACATACATACTAAATAGACAACATGGGAACGAATGACAGACAAGAGAATCCAACGTAATACTGTGAAAAGAAAAATGGAAGCTATTCTCCAAAAACATACATACAGCCTTGAAGAAAGAAGAGATAAGTAAGTTTTAAATTTTCACACATATCAACTCCTTCCTCACATCTTTCTACTTCTAGGTTGCGAGATCTTCTTGAGCATGAGGAAGAACAGTATATGTCTGAGATAGCCACAACACAAGAAACAACTCTAGAGCGACAGGCCAAGATGAGGGAGAGAGCTAAGCAACTGAAACAGAAAAGGGAGGATGAAAGGAAAGCACTTGTGGAACAGAAATTAGAACAAAGATGGAGAGACCAGTGTGAAGAAATGAGATCTATATTAGTTAAAAGAAATCAAGATGACGTATGCCTTGAGAGAGCAGAGCAACTTAGACTGAAAGCTGAACAAAGAGAAAGACAGAAACAAGGTTTGTATCTATAATTATGTTTTTAATTGTTTATTGTTTTGTTTCTCAGAGGAGAGAATGTATGCTAGAATGTGGGAAGATGATAGATTTGCTAAATGCAAACGTGAAGAGATGGAGGCAGCTTTACAGATAGAGAGAAATAGAGAGGCTCTCAAGGTTTTATTTTTGACATATTTGTATGTATGTATGTATATACGTATGTATGTATGTATGTATGTATGTATGTATGTATGTATGTATGTATGTATGTATGTTTTTATGTATGTATATAATTATGTATGTATATAATTACCTATGTATATAACTAACTATATATGTATGTATGTATGTAGTATGTATGCATGTATGTATGTATGTATATATGTACATGTACATGTGCATATGCTTTCTTTCTCTGTCTCTGTCTTTGTTTCTCACAGGTGCTAACCCTCCAGTCAGCTGCAATTGAGAAACAACAGGAAGACATGAAGAGATTGAAAGAGCAAGAGGCGGAATTACTGGTCAGTACTAACCTACACATATTAACTATCTGTAATAATTTATATTGGTTCATGATATTGTCAGAGAGAAGAGGCTGCTTTACGTGCTCTTGAAGATGAGAGGATGAAGGAGGAGAAGAAACGACAACAGGAACTAACTAGAGCTGAACTAAATCTCTCTCTCCGTCAAAAAATGAAAAAGAAAGCTCGTGAGATGCAGGAAGAGTTGGCTATGGATATGAAGCTATTACAGGAAATGTTACAACAGACCAGTAATGAAGATGCTGAGAGACAGCAGAGAAAAGTAATAGAAATGAATAAATAGTGGATGGTGGGATCTTAAAATGGATGGATGGATGGATGAATGGATGGATGGACGGACGGACGGACGGACGGCAGACGGACAGACGGACGGACACACAGATGGACGGATGGACGGATGGATGGGTAGACCAAATT
>OX345645.1:362573-385073 GCA_947044365.1 Petrosia ficiformis | reverse complement strand
AAGATACTCTCGGAAAATATTTATTTATCGATTTTGCAGGGTCTGGATTAGTCCATCTATGTGGTAAGTTTTTAAAAATATTCTATCTATGTCTATTTTTTGTCGTCTATCTATCTATCCATTTGTCTATATATCTATTATAGGAGGTATTGCTGGTTTTACGTTGGCACTATTTCACAAGTTTGAAACGACAAAGATCAGATCAATACTGCAGGACAGGATCCCATTGTTGGGCAAGAAGGAAGAGGTAAATGGACCATTGTAATATGAATAGAATTAATGAGTATAAATAGATAGACATACAGACAAATAGACATATTGTACACATATGAACAGACAAACAACTATAAATAGTAACAAGTGAAGTAATGATTATAATAACTGCAAGGACATGATACTATAAATAGTAACAATGTAATGATAATTAATAATGTGATAATACAATACAATGATACTATAAATAGTAACAGTGTAATGATAATTAATAATGTGATAATACAATACAATGATACTATAAATAGTAACAATGTAATGATAATTAATAATGTGATAATACAATACAATGATACTATAAATAGTAACAGTGTAATGATAATTAATAATGTGATAATACAATACAATGATACTATAAATAGTAACAGTGTAATGATAATTAATAATGTGATAATACAATACAATGATACTATAAATAGTAACAGTGTAATGATAATTAATAATGTGATAATACAATACAATGATACTATAAATAGTAACAGTGTAATGATAATTAATAATGTGATAATACAATACAATGATACTATAAATAGTAACAGTGTAATGATAATTAATAATGTGATAATACAATACAATGATACTATAAATAGTAACAATGTAATGATAATTAATAATGTGATAATACAATACAATACAATGATACTATAAATAGTAACAATTATTATAATAATCGTAATTATTTCACAGATAAAGTCGTCAATTACTAATTCCACTAAAGAACAGGGTGAAGAAGTGATGAAAAAGAAAGGGTATGTATGTATGTATGTATGTATGTATGTACATATGTACATACGTACGTATGTACATACATGTATGTAATGTATATATGTATGTATGTATATATGTACGTATGTATTAATTATGTATGTATACATTTTATAATTGATAGGTTTCTAGAGTGGATGTATCCCAGTAGCGGAGGAGAAGAGAATGTTGAGAGTGCTGCTCTTGGTATTCTAATATTGTGGACCACATGGTATTCTATCTATAATTATATCTATCTATCTATCTATCTATCTAACTACCTATCTATCTGTCTAACTATCTATATATCTATCTATCTATCTATATATCTATCTATCTATATACCAATATATATATATATATATATATATATATATATATATATATATAATTATACTCAACTGTTGATCTTCTTTCAATTAGGTTTGCATTTAACTGTGGTTCTACAGAGAGTATTGCTGGAAAGACTAATCATGCTGCCGTAGGTCGTATTGCATTAACAATGTGTCTAGCAGCTGCTTCAGGTGGACTTACTCAGGCTATTGTCTCAGCATTGGTACAGATTTATAAAAGAGATGAGACTTATAATACCAATGAGATAGCTAATGGAATTTTAGCTTCTTTAGTTGCAGTGACAGGATGTTGTCCATTTATTGAACCAGCATGGTCTGTACTAATTGGAGGTATAAAGATGAATATACACAATGTACATACATGTACATACATACATACATATATACATATATACATACATACATACATACATACATACATACATACATACATACATACATACATACATATATACATATATACATATATACATACATACATATATACATACATACATACATACATACTTACATACATACACACATACACACTTACATACATACATACATACATATATACATACATACATACGAACATACATATAGTCATAACGATACTTGTGTATCATGTTGGATGTGTAATTGAATATGCTCTTGGTTTACATGATGGAGCCCGTGTCTTTCCTGTTCATGGGATGTGGTGAGTGCACTGTTTCATCTTGTCATCTCTCTTTACTTCATTATATTATATTTTTAGTGGTTTTTGGGGAGTCCTATGTGTCGGTATATTTAGTAAAGCATGTTTTATTCAAGAACTATATGAAGGATTGTGTTTCTGTTGTTCATCAATTCTACCAGACACTGTAAGTATAACTGTCCATTACATTATGTATGTATATATTTGTTCTAGTAATGTACTTGTATATATATATGTACGTAAGTACATATGTATGTACATTTATATGTTGATATTATGTATGTATATGTACATGTATGTATGAATATAAATGTATATGAATGCATGTGAATGTATGTATGTATATATGTATGTATGTATGTATGTAAGTATGTATGTATGTATATATGTATGTATGTAAGTACAAATGTATTAATTCATATAATTATGTATGTAGGTATGTATGTATGTATGTATGTATGTATGTATGTATGTATGTATGTGTGTATGTATGTATGTATGTATGTATGTGTGTATGTACGTACGTATGTATGTATGTATGTATGTATGTATGTATGTATGTATGTATGTATGTATGTATGTGTGTATGTAACTATGTATGTATATATGTATATATATATATATATATATATATATAGTATGTATGAGTGAATATAAATGTATATGAATATATATTTGTACAGGTAACAAATTCTGGTCTATTGTTTGCTTATCAACTTGGAGGTGGTTTGTTCATTGCAGCTTGGTCATTCACTCTTTGTGTCGTGATATTCTTAACTCTGTGGTTCTTTCCGGTCAGGATAATACTAAATTGTCTCCCATGGTAAGTACACACACTCCTCCCTCCCTCCTTCTTCCATTTAACAATCTCATATTTTTTAGGGTATGTAAGTTTAGTGATCCTAAGAGAGGAGAGATAACATTTCGAGGAAACCTCCTCTTTACTCCTTTTGGTGAAATTGGAGCACCTCAAGCAGTTTCTAGACCCGAAGATGAAGATCTGCAATTGGATCCTATAATTAATACTCAGAGTGTTGATACTGAATATGTAGCAGCACCTAATTAATTAATTAATTATCAGTTGTCATAGCTGCATACATTAATTAAGTTTTAATTGTTTGGATTTTTGCAACTTGTGGAAAAGAAAACTAATATATTAAATTATTAATAATTATTAATAAAATGGCTGTTGTATATATTACAAGAAGAGCCACTTTCTGTTCAGCTCATCGACTATACAGGTAAGTATTAATTATTGATGATGGATAGAATGTGTGATGTTTCATCTTCTTAGTCCTCATCTAACTCAAGAGGAGAATGAAATAACTTATGGTAAGTGTTGTCTTCCCAATGGACATGGACATAATTATACAGGTAAAGTGTGTTATTTCAAAAGTCACTCTATTTGCAGTTGGTGTCTACATAGTCTTGTCATTAATGTCCCCAGACTTTCCACACCCATGCTTCTTTTGCCATGGGGGTGGAAGGTGTGGGGACGAGACTAGTGTCTACAGAGTTTGTTATTATAATTACAAAACCACACCCATTAACAGTAAACAGCCTCACTAGATGCTACCTTAAAAACAATCCATTAGCCACTCCCACTGCCATTCCAAGATGCATGCCTGCATCTAGTCTCATGAACCAGGCCCTTTGCTGGAGGAGAAAAGGACTGGCCGACCCATAAGACCAGTTGAACTCACTGATTAGAATGACAATGTTATTAAGAATATATCACATTATAATTTATTAATTACATACAGTTGAAGTCACTCTCAAAGGAAAGGTAATTATAATTCATTTAATTAAATTTCATATTTTATTTATTTATAAATAGATTGATCCACATACTGGTATGGTGATGAATCTTCATCATTTAAAACAGGTTATGGAGGTACGTTAGAAATGAAACATAAGAGTACTATCTATCTATGTTTACAAGATATTTTATAATGTACCTATATTTCAACTTGCATAGTTACTCATTAAAATTATCAATTATTTTCACTTACCTTAATCGTTAACTTTCTCTCTCCTCTCTCTTTTGCAATATGAAGGATGCGATAATGACTCCATTAGATCATAAGAATATTGATAAAGATGTGGAATATTTCACTGGTCATGTGAGGTATAGTGTTGTTTTAGTTAACTATAACTAAAACCTCTTCTAGTTGACTTTTAGTTAACTAAATTGCAAGTGTGATGTAATAACTATAACAATGAAAATTGGCCAATAATGGGCACTTTTAGTTGGTTAACTACAACTAAGTCTAAAACTAATATTATTTAAGTTACTTAACTATAACTAAATTGTGATAAACTAGTCATACTATAACTAAAAGTGGTCATTATTGTCATATTACTAGTCAGGTGACAATCATATGGCCATTAATACATTTTAGTAGTTATTACCATCAAACTGTAACAAATCCTTACTAAAAGGGGTTTTTAATTTTATAATTAACAACATCCATCTACCTACCTACCTCCATTCATTTAGTACTGTAGAGAATATTGCTGTATTCATTTGGCATCAGATGTTACAAGCCTTAGATGACAAAAAATATCTGCTATATGAAGTCAAGCTTCACGAGACAGAAAACAATATTTGCACATATAGAGGAGAATGACATTTTTCATCATCTCTGCTAACAATCAATTTTTTTAATAATTATATTAAAGATTATTTTATGTGTAACACACACACACACATGCACTAGTTATTATTATTTACAACTTAACTAATGCATTGTTTATGAAAATCAATGCAAGAGAATTCTATATACAAATTATTGTACAAATTCATTATTTATAAATTAAGGGAGTCTGCTCATCCACACAATTTGTATTTTGAATAGAGTATCTATTATTATTACTATTATTTTCATTATCTGGACATATGGGTGTAGATATAGCTGGAAGAGAAAAATAATTATAAATGAATAAAAAAAAATTATTAGTTGAGAAATTGTTATGTCAGTAATATTCTAATCACATGTGCTTCACAGTCACATCACATGATCATCATATGATTTAATGTAATTAATTATTCATAGCCCTACCTCTTTTTCTCTTTTTATATTGTAATAATGCTAGCATAGCAACAAGAGCTACAAGTGCTGTAAGGGTAGCTGCTCCAGGTCCCAAAGATATGACATTACGATAATACTCAGCACAGTTTGAACAGCAAACTCTAAAAAAAAAAAGATAAACATAATTATGATATCATTAAACAGTACAGTACAGTACAGTACAGTACAGTACAGTACAGTACAGTACAGTACAGAACAGTACAGTACAGTACAGTACAGTACAGTACAGTACAGAACAGTACAGTACAGTACAGTACAGTACAGTACAGAACAGTACAGTACAGAACAGTACAGTACAGAACAGTACAGTACAGAACAGTACAGTACAGTACAGTACAGTACAGTACACTACACTACACTACACTACACTACAGTACAGTACACTACAGTACAGTACAGTTACAGTACACTACAGAACAGTACAGTACACTACAGTACAGTACAGTACAGTACAGTACAGTACAGTACAGTACACTACAGTGCAGTACAGTATAGTGCAGTACACTACAGTACAGTACAGTACAGTACAGTACAGTACAGTACAGTACAGTACAGTATAGTACAGTACACTACAGTGCAGTACAGTATAGTGCAGTACACTACAGTACAGTACAGTACAGTACAGTACAGTACAGTTACAGTACACTACAGTTACAATACAGTACACTACAGAACAGTACAGTACAGTACAGTACAGTACAGTACAGTACACTACAGTACAGTACACTACAGTACAGTACAGTACAGTACAGTACAGTACAGTACAGTACACTACAGTGCAGTACAGTATAGTGCAGTACACTACAGTACAGTACAGTACAGTACAGTACAGTACAGTACAGTACAGTACAGTACAGTACACTACAGTGCAGTACAGTATAGTGCAGTACACTACAGTACAGTACAGTACAGTACAGTACAGTACAGTTACAGTACACTACAGTTACAATACAGTACACTACAGAACAGTACAGTACAGTACAGTACAGTACAGTACAGTACACTACAGTACAGTACACTACAGTACAGTACAGTACAGTACAGTACAGTACAGTACAGTACACTACAGTGCAGTACAGTATAGTGCAGTACACTACAGTACAGTACAGTACAGTACAGTACACTACAGTGCAGTACAGTATAGTGCAGTACACTACAGTACAGTACAGTACAGTACAGTACAGTACAGTACAGTACAGTACAGTACAGTACACTACAGTGCAGTACAGTATAGTGCAGTACACTACAGTACAGTACAGTACAGTACAGTACAGTACAGTACAGTACAGTACAGTTACAGTACACTACAGTTACAATACAGTACACTACAGAACAGTACAGTACAGTACAGTACAGTACAGTACAGTACACTACACTACACTACACTACACTACAGTACAGTACAGTACAGTACAGTTACAGTACACTACAGTTACAATACAGTACACTACAGAACAGTACAGTACAGTACAGTACAGTACAGTACAGTACACTACACTACACTACACTACACTACACTACACTACAGTACAGTACAGTACAGTACAGTTACAGTACACTACAGTTACAATACAGTACAGTACAGTACAGTACAGTACAGTACAGTACAGTACACTACAGTACAGTACATTACAGTACAGTACAGTATAGTGCAGTACATTACATTACAGTACAGTACAGTACAGTACAATACAGTACAGTACAGTACAGTACAGTACAGTACAGTACAGTACACTACAGTACAGTACATTACAGTACAGTACAGTATAGTGCAGTACATTACATTACAGTACAGTACAGTACAGTATAGTACAGTACAGTACAGTATCTTGAATCGTGGCATGTGTTGAACTACCCAAAGCATATGAATAGAGGATAAAGAAATTCTTCCAGATATATACCACTCTCCTGTACCACACATTGAAGACTAAATCATGTATTTTTGTAACTCTAGTATACAATAATTATTGATGTTATCAATAACCTGTTTATTATTTATTCATTTTAGACTCTATCCTGTTTATTTTGTAGGCTACAATACCCTTTATTATTATTTATTATTATTTATTATTATTTATTATTTATTATTTTGTTTATTTATTGCCCATTATCTTCTATTACTTGTATCTATATAAGTCTCATCACTGGTTTTAGCCCTGATGAAGAGACCTGAATAGGTTTCAAAACGTTGGCTCTCTCTTTCTTTTCAACAAAGAAATATTTCAAATTGGCTAGTGAATAATACTGATGTCTTTACCTAGCCACAAAGGCCTCTTTAACAAAAGTACAGTATAGTATTAACTGCATTATGTGTATAAGCTCATATAATACACAATTATTTTTTCCTAATTATTAATACTAATAATTACATAACTTACTTTTCTCCTTTACAAGGATGCAGTAACTGGATTATTTGAATTGCTATTCCATTTGACAGTTTATCTGTGAAACTCATGGCACCATATACAAAGGCACTACTACCCTGTAATAGGTAATATATTATATATATATATATATAATTATATATATATATATATATGTATAGGTTATATTCCGGTACGAGTGCTATATCAGATATATAATCACTGAGCCCGAGGAGTAGCGGGATATAACCAATATATGTCACGAAAGACAAAACCTTTGTTGATGTCTGATGCTTCTCCTACCTTTTTGTTGGCACTTTGGAGAAGGTAAGCGTTGTTTTCTTGTAGTCTGTTTCGATGGCAGGTGCTATATCTGACCGCAGTGCTATATCTGCTGACCGCAGTGCTATATCATGTATATATCCCTGTGGTTTACTTTGATGTTTCGCCGTATCGGGACATATATATATATATATATATATATATATATTATATAATTTGACTCTATTATAATCTATGTACATTGTACTATATGTAATGATAATTATTATAATTATATATATATATATTATGTACACACATATAGCTATGTATGTAACTAGTACATATGTTTGTATGTATGTTTGTATGTATGTATGTATGTAAACATATACAGTACATAACATATGTGAAAATATACAGTTCATAACGTATGTAAACATATACAGTACATAACACAGACCCAAGACATACAGACATACAGACAGATATACTTACACTGTGTTTCCCAATGAGATCAGCTACCATAGATAAAGAGGTAACAAGCATAGTGGTACCTCCTATACCAATTAATATTGCAGCACCATAAATAAAATTTTCTGTTATTTCATAATGAGGTAATGAATGAAGATTTATAGATTCATGTGATTCATGTGAATCTTGTGGGGGGATAGCGGGCCAAAACCTGAACCATATCCTATGAGAATGAATATATAGTAATGTATAGTCTCATTCCCAATATTTATAGTTATTCACATAGTCTCATTCCAAACCTGAACCATATCCTATAAGAATAAATAGTCTCATTCCCAAACTATAGTTATTTATTTAGTCTCATTCCCAATCTTTAGTTATTTATGTAGTCTCATTCCCAAACTATAGTTATTCATGTAGTCTCATTCCCAGCCCTATTATAAATATCATAACTTCATTCCCAACCCCTTACATACATACAGCAAGTAATGGAATATTAGTAGAATAATGATATTATGTTTCCAGGTCATATCACATGATGAACTTACAAGGAACACCAGACCAATATCAAACCAATGAAATATACTACCTATTAACAAATGAAAGGAAGGCAGTCACTAGACAAGTGGAATTAATACTGAAACTGGATTGACCAGTTTGTTAACTATACAATAGTGATAACAGAATCACTAGAAACTATATGATGTGTTTGCACATGTACATGTGGATGTTTGTATGTATATATGTATGTATGTATGTATGTATGTATGTATACTGTATGTATGTATGTATGTATGTATACATGTGTGTATGTGCGTATGTATGTATGTATGTATGTATACATGTGTGTATGTATGATGTATGTATGTATGTATGTATGTATGTATGTATGTATGTATGTATGTATGTATACTGTATGTATGTATGTATGTATGTATACATGTGTGTATGTATGTATGTATGTATGTATGTATGTATACACGTGTGTGTGTGTGTGTGTGTGTGTGTGTGTGTGTGTGTGTGTGTGTGTGTGTGTGTGTGTGTGTGTGTGTGTGTGTGTGTGTGTGTGTGTGTGTGTGTGTGTGTGTGTGTGTGTAATGTATGTATGTATGTGTGTATACATGTGTGTATGTTTGTATGTATACTGTATGTATGTGTATGTGTGTGTGTATATGAATGTATACATGTGTGTATGTATGTATGTATGTGTGTATGAATGTGTGTATGTATGTATGTATGTTGTATGTATGTGTGCATGTATGTATGTATGTTTGTATGTATGTATGTATGTATGTATGTATGCATGTATGTATGTAAAAATGTGTGTATGCATGTATGTATACTGTATGTATGTTTGTATGTATACTGTATGTATGTATGTGTGTGTGTATATGAATGTATACATGTGTGTATGTATGTATGTATGTATGGTATAATCATATTATTAATACTATAGTTGACAAGATACTCACATATCTTCCAATAACTTTATGTAATATCTTGAGAAAGAATGTTGTAAACAATCCACTGAAATACATGACCAAGGGAACAATGGCTACACTTAACTAAACAAAAGAATTATAACGAATAATGGATTAATGGTTATTGGTGTAATGGATGAACTAATGGTTATTGGTATAATGGATGAACTAATGGTTATTGGTACATGGTGTAATGGATGAACTAATGGTTATTGGTATAATGGATGAACTAATGGTTATTGGTGTAATGGAGTACAAATAGTTATTGGTATAATGGATGAACTAATGGTTATTGGTATAATGGATGAACTAATGGTTATTGGTATAATGGATGAACTAATGGTTATTGGTGTAATGGAGTACAAATAGTTATTGGTATAATGGATGAACTAATGGTTATTGGTATAATGGATGAACTAATGGTTATTGGTGTAATGGAGTACAAATAGTTATTGGTATAATGGATGAACTAATGGTTATTGGTATAATGGATGAACTAATGGTTATTGATAGTTATTGATAGTACATTGGATATCATGTTGTCACTCACTCTATTCATTTCTAATGTATCCAAGACATATAGAGGAGCATAAACTTGAATTAAATTAACAACAAGACGAGTTGACATATAAACCACACCCACCTGTATAGCAAACAGTATTAGTAATTATTATTATTATTATTATAGGGACACACTCAATTTACCAAATAGAAATGAGGTTTTAAAAACCATTGATAAGGACGTAGTGTGTTCCTTTCACAAGTAACGACTGTATTTCTTAAATTAACCTGTCGTTTGGCAGATGGTTCACGTGTTCCGATATGAAATATGATAGCAAATACTGACCCAACGACGACTATACCAATAGCCATTCCCTAGTGTGTGTGTGTACATATGTATATGTGTGTGCATTAATACATGAGAATATGTGTGTATTTGTACACCGATGCATGTGTGTGTGTGTTATAAATATATATGAATATAATGCGTGGGTACATGTATGTGTGTGTTAAGAATATAATGTGTGGGTGTGTGATGTGTGTGTTATAAATATACATGAATATAATGATTTGTGGGTGGGTGTGTGTGATGTGTGTATATATGTATTTATGAGTATATAGAACTCATTGAAGTCATCATTCATTAGAGGGGCTTACAGAAAATAGCCACATGTCGTCTGATGATATCTTACTGGTACTAGATCCATGAATTACTGCTAATAATGTCAACATACCAATATACACAGAAACATTTGATAGAATAGTGAATGCATATCTGTAGAAAGAAAGTGTAACAAGAATAGGAATGGGAAACTGGGAATGGGGAGCTAGGAATGGGGAACTAGGTATGAGTTTTGATGTGTATTATTATTACAGGTGTATCATTAATACTGGTTTGTTTCTGTTATTCTTGAAGCCATGTACAATACTGATAGCTCACCTGATAGAATTAAGTCCTACTCTTTCATTCTTATCTGGTGTCAGTTCAGGAATGAGGGCAAGATGTGAGACTTGGACCGTAGCCCATCCAGATTGAAACACGATAATGAAACACGAGAAGTATAATATTTGGTATGGAACTGGTTGTTGGTCACAATATATACATTTGTGCCAAAAGAAGAAGAGAGATACAGCAACCATTACTGTACCAATTAAATGAAACGTTTTACGACCGCCATATCTGTTATTCGTATGATCACATTGATATCCCACAACTGGCGTCGTGAGAGCATCTGCAACTTGACCAATAAGGACTAACAGTCCAGCATATGCATTGCTTATTTGTAAAACATAATGACAGAAGACTATGAAGTAAGTGAACCACATACTAGCTGCTAGATCATTCATAACATGTCCCACCCCGTATGCATATCTTCTAGGGCATGGAAGAACTTTGTTATGAACATCTTCTTCATCACGTAGTCTTTTGTTTTCTGTGGACTGGTAGCTCGAGTTCTTAGACTCCATTATACCTCTAGCACTGTCTAATAGAGGACGTACAGCTCTTGTTGTGTCGTCATCCATATACAAGATTATAATTACTGAATACTGATGCAACAAACTTAAACAATATATTTCAAAGACCACACCTATAATAATAACTAATAAATAATTCATTTCATCTTTCTCTTCCTAATTTTTGATGAAGTCTGAAAATGAAAGAAAAAAGAAATCAATTTAAATGAACAAACAACATTCAACTTATAATTATTATACACAATTATAATATACGTACATATGTACTAACACATACATAATTATATACACATATTATTATTATATTGGTATATGCGTTTATGTACACATATGCATGTACTAATACATACACATATACTATAATACAACACATAAATATAAAGTTATGTACATATAATTATGTATAATATAATTATTATTTTACTTTCAATAAAACAAATTTTCTTTTCATTTTATTAATTTTTCTTTTCTCTCCAAAATCTGTTTCTCTCAGCCTCTATAAAACCAGATATAAAAAAATGGATATAAGCCTATTATATATATATATATATATATATATATATATATATATATAATGTACATGTATATACACATGTTACTATGTAGTGCATGTACATATTACTATTATAATATGTATTACATGTACATGTACATATATGTAATATGTACATATACATGTAAATGTATGTACATGTTACTATTATAATATGTATTACATGTACATGTACATATATGTAATATGTACATATACATGTAAATGTATGTACATGTTACTATTATAATATGTATCACATGTACATGTATGTACATGTATTACAGAGTAGTCTTACCAGATCAACTTCTCTTTTAGATATGGGGACTACAGTAAGATGTTTCAATGCTTCGTTTTCATTAACAGTATATTCTTGTAGTTGAATCTCTATAATTAAACACATAATTTTAGTATTAGGATATTATTAGTATATTACAGTAATTTCACAATTGCTAACACAAATACTCAATTTAGTAGTGAAGTCACAACGTGATTAATGTTAGATGAAATTACATGTTTATAGCAGAACCACAAGTGAGCAGCTGTCTTCCATATGGTACAGTTATTCGGAATGGTTGCTCTTAAGTTGTTATTATAATGAATACATATCATACATAATTACATATACATATACATTCTTATATCTGCACAATATATACATACTTAAATACATTATATAATATACACACACATATGTACATGTACATACTGATATCAGATTCAATGTTCTTTATCCTAGCAACATCATATTGTGTCATCAGTGTTATAGCCATGCCTCCTTTTCCTATACATATACAACACTATTGATAGTATTACAAAGTCCCTGAGTTTACTTACCGGCTCTAGCTGTACGACCCACTCTATGAATATAATCTTTTGATGATGATGGTACATTAATATTTAATACTATTTCCACACAAGGAATATCAAGACCTCTGTATAAATATATATATGAACAGCTGAAGTTAAGAGACTGCAAGGGGCATCAAAATTACAATACTTCTAGATTCTACCATACTGTCTAATTGCATAATAGATTGTGTGCATGCATATGTAAACTTCCTAATATGGTAGTAGCCCTGGTAAGAGTAATTAGACTGTTTTGTCTAATTGATCATGTACATGCTTACGTCAACTTCCTAATATGGTAGTAGCCCTGGTAAGAGTAATTAGACTGTTTTGTCTAATTGATCATGTACATGCTTACGTCAACTTCCTAATATGGTAGTAGCCCTGGTAAGAGTTATTAGACTGTCTTGTCTAATTTATCGTGTACATGCTTATGTAAACTTCCTAATATGGTAGTAGCCCTGGTAAATTGGCGAGTCTATACAGCTGCTTTCCTGGAATGTAGTTAATATTCATAAATAAACTACAACTTATAAATCCATTTACACCTGTCAATTAATGATGGATGGATAATTGGATTTACAAGTAAAATAATTATAAACATTAGATAAATAGATTAGGAGTAGATAACATACCTACTAGCTACGTCTGTTGCTACTAAAATTTTCACTTTTCCAGTTTTGAAAACTGAAAGAGATGCTAATCTTTGACCCTGGTAAAATAAACAAAGACACTTATAATAATATTCATTTTCTCACATACTTGAGACATCAGAGAATGAAGAGTAACACATGGAAACTCTAGATGTTTCAATAATAAACCGTATATCTGACAATTCCTATGATAAAACATACAAATTATTAATAGTAACACACATATACACAGGGGTGTGGAAA
Source organism: Petrosia ficiformis (assembly GCA_947044365.1). Classification (NCBI taxonomy): domain Eukaryota; kingdom Metazoa; phylum Porifera; class Demospongiae; order Haplosclerida; family Petrosiidae; genus Petrosia; species Petrosia ficiformis. The sequence goes on along the minus strand of OX345645.1, from coordinate 371,105 downwards.
CATTGAGCCGACTACCGGACATTTTGACCTATTTTCATCACTCTTGTCCTGCTCCCCATGTACTTTGTATACAGTTCAGTTTCAATTTACCAGACATTCACTAGATTTATCGGACAATGTCCTGCATGACTGGCTGTTTCCACACCCCTGCATATACATATTTATATAACGGATTTGTCAACAAAACAATTTGTTATCACAACTATAACACCACTTCTACATAACAACCCTACATAAGTATATGTTGTGCTTTACTCTATATAGCTTATGTAGGGTTTTTATGTGGGAGTGGTGTTTAAATTTGTTGCATCCCAATCTTGTTCTTCGGTTTTGATATCCCTAAATGTTCTTTCATTTTTTGTTTAAATGTTTTTCTTATTTTTTTCAATACCTGCATGTATCAGTGAATAATATTATTGATTTATTCTCTTCATCATGTAGCTTATCTAATAGAGTCACTAAATAACAGTCTTTAACCTGTGTGATGTAATATGATGTAATATATGATGTGTAATGTGATATATGATGTGTGTGATGTAATATGATGTGTAATGTGATATATGATGTGTGTGATGTAATATGATGTGCAATGTGATATATGATGTGTGTGATGTAATATGATGTGCAATGTGATATATGATGTGTGTGATGTAATATGATGTAATATGACGTAATGATATGTACAATGTATTTTAAAGGTTTACTATTTTCATATAATATTGCAGCATCTTTTTAAATGATCAGTAAAATTTTATTAGAACATATTATATACATCATTTACCTGAGCTGGCATGAGTACATATCGTTGATCCAGTGTTTCCACGGTAACCACTCTGTATAAATATATACAAATAAGATTTAATGTCACTAGAATGATTGAAGCTACATACTCCGCTGAGGCTTTCCAAAAAAATGGTTTATTGGTAGCCAATACTTGTAGTCTTGTCAAACTGTCTGTTAATGTTGCACTAAATAAAAGAGTCTGTCTCTTAGCCGGGAGGAATTCAAAAATAGTTTCAAGATCTTCTTCAAATGATGGTTCCAGTAATCTATCTGCTTCATCCAATACCTGTAAGAATGGAATAGATAAACCTAGAAAGTGAATGTAATGGCAAGTATGCTCTGAGCCAATGCTTGTTTTTCTGGTGGCCACTACCTCAATTGTGCTTGGTTCAAAGTAATGGTTTAATTGCTAGCAATAGTCTTGAAACAAGATGGGATATGTTTTAATGTGATACCAGAAGTCTACTTAAGATTGGAACCAATACGTTTAGAAAAAGCTAGAAACATATTTTTCTTTATTATAGTTTGAAGTCTGCTAGTAGCTCGTTTGGAATATCAATGTTCCTATCTATCTATATGCCTCTCTACCTGCATATGGCGATCGTAGGCAATTATTGGAGTATAGTTACATTGGTGATTATTATTACTCACTAAAAATTGTATTTTCTTCAGCGAAAGCGTGTCTGTACTTCGCAAATGGTCTGCTAATCTACCTGGTGTTGCTATGACAACATGTGGTTTATGTGAGAGAGCTATTGCTTGTTTCATCATATCTGAAAGAGATGTATTATATAACAATAATAATAAACAATAAACAATAATAATAATAATAACCATTAATAATAAACAATAATAATAAACATTAATAATAATAATAATAATAATAATGATAAACTAACTCACCAACTCCTCCCACTACTGTCTCATCTCTTAAATGAATCTGTTTACCAAATACACGAAATTGATCACTAATTTGATAAGCAAGTTCCCTACAGATAACAGACACAGTCATTGTACTATATAGTATCATTATGAGCCCTTTCATTTAGTGGAAGGGATGTATTGAGTGGAGGGGGCCGGGTCAACAAGGAGATTCGTTACCTCATTAATTATGCATGACAACCAGGTGTGGCTTGTTCAGATTTAAACCCTAAACTGCTTAGACCCTAGAATTAAGGGGTGTGATTGAGGCGGCAAGTATTCTTGTTGGTGTGTAGATATGTAATACAAAACCTCACCTCGTAGGTGTCAGAACCAGTGCAAAAATTCCATACGGGTCTTGAGCTAATTTATTTATTATCGGTAGTGCAAATGCAGCTGTCTTTCCACTACCAGTTTTAGCACATCCTAAACAATCCTGACCTGCAGTGAGAAGAGAAATAACCAATCATATTGCTCCACCCACGTGGTACAAAAACCACACTTTGTTTCTTCTTACCTTTTATAATAGGAGGTATACAATTCTTTTGAACTGGAGTAGGTTCTTTGAAACCAATAGCTTCCACCTGGTGAGAAAGCCACTCAGCCAACCCAAGAGATACAAACGACATAACTATTTAATTTGACCAATCAGATTGTCTTGTGCACGTGTGAACTATTATTGGATGCCCTTGCATACATCATGTATTTCTTCTTTCTATTTGGACTGATTTCTGGTCTGTTTCTCTCTCACGTTTTAGTGATTGTTTTTCATGGAAAGGGAATCAAAGATTTATATCCAATATCAATTGAGTCTTACTCAATTAATACAGAGGATTCTCCAGACATTGGTTACACACCAAATCCTGGTTCAAGTATAAAGAAATTAATATCATACAATATAATATTAAAACCTCCTGGAGTGTTACTGCAAACTATTAAAGATACATGGGCCAATGAAGTTAATCATATTCATTATTACATGACCTCAGGAGGGCAATCGAAATCGGCTTTTTCGAACCCATCAGTTATAATCTTAGATAATAAAATGGGATACTCTCTACTTGCAACGCTGAAACTAATTTGTAAGCGAGAAAGGTCCGAGTTTGACTGGATTGCTATTATAAATGGTTTTACGTATCTGAAAGCAGCTCCATTTGAAGTATTTCTAAAATCAATCACTTCATCACGTCCATTGATGTTAGGAAATTTAGAAATTTCTAAACAAGAGAATAGACCCTTGAATGTATATTGTTCAGAGATGGGTGTGGTGATGAATCGTATAATGATTGAGAAAGTGTGTCCAAAACTGTTGTATTGTGACAAGACAATATTACATGGAAGTGAAGTGGAAGATTTTAGTGAATGTATCAGAAATATTAGCAGTATTACTTGTGCTAAAATTAATGAGGTAATTATATAACAGTATATAGTTTGATTGGGTGATATGTTTTCTGATTATTGTATATGTCTTATTGATGCCTATAGTAGCAAAAATAGGCTCATTTTTTTTTAAATGACAATTCTAATCCTTGCTTTGAGAACGTATGGCTCAAGATTAAGTAGTATAGTATATATCTATTATTTAATTGCAGTAAGACAACATTTTGCCATTGTGATAACCAAAATCATGCGATATGATTATTGAATGTAATATTGGATTATTGCCCAACATTAGTTTATAGGTACATCAATCAATCCGTCCATCTACCTACCCACCTATTTACCTATCAATCTATCTGTCTATCAATCTATCTATCTATACATCCATCCATCTATCCATCTCTCTATCTATACATTAACGGTTCATATTACTGCACTATGCCATTCTCATTTTTAGTTTAGACATATATTTTATCATGCACGTGGACAAGTTGCTACCGATCTTCAAGTTGGTGTTCATGAACTGAATAGAAAACTCATCAAACCATTACTATTCTATCCATTGACTCATTCAGATCATTTCTATCATTTTCATCTTCATGTGCTTAGAAAGGAATTTAATGAGACATTCAACAAATATCGTTCGTTACTGAAATATTATGATGAACTTTCAAGTCTTTTCAAATCGTTTCATGGAAATAGAGGTTCTTCACAGCTCATACAGGATCGTGGAGGTTTTGTTAATCTTAGTCTAATTGATCCATTAATGATCTATTCAAAGAGCAGGTTTTTTCCAAAATGGATGTTTGAATCGTATCCACTCCTTGATCATAAAATGCATCATAAACAAAACACTAACACTACTAGTATACATATTGCAGCTGATCTTGAACATGGTATCAATGAGTTCATCGTCACAAAATATAAAAACAAAATGGATGTTACCACTAAACAGATGTCTCTTCTACCATGGATGGCAGTGTCCATTCGTAAAGCAATACACTTGACAGATAAAGTTAATTTTGTGATAGCTGTCCCTTCAGTTTCACAGTCATTTCAAAGGTTCATGTTGACATTTGAAATGAGTTTTCTCTCAAGAAATTCTGCACATAAAGTAAGTCTTTTCGTAGTACTGTTTAGTAACTCTCCCATCAGTGTCACTAGAAAGAGTGTATTTGCAGTAGCAACTCTCATAGAAATGTACCAACGTAAATACCCACATACAGACATACGAATCAAGTCCACTGAAGAGACTACATCATGGAAGCAGCTGTTACTTCTTGCTACAGAGGAATACTCACCTTATGAAATTCTATTCTTTGCTAATTCACATATGGATTTTTCATCTCAATTTCTTCACCACTGTCTGAGCAATGCTGTTGAAGGTCAGCAAGTTTACTTTCCTTCCATTTTCACTCCTTTTGATCCAGTTAAGTATCAACAATCTCGTCTTCTCTATCCCTATGCTACTAAACTACGAACTAGCTCTCAAGATGGAACATGGCTTCCACCATCTTCAAATACAGCGTGTATATATACAAGTGACTTGAAAAATATTCTACAGAATCTGAGGCCTCCTCGTGAGAAAAAAGATATTAATCTTCTCCAAGCAGCTCTTTCGATGGGATTCTTGAGAATATATTCATCTCCAGATCCTGGATTGGTACATTTATGGAGGGAAGGATGTAGTGAAGATATCACATCAGCTGTTAGAGGATTTTGTGATATATTCAGTCATTCACATTTATGTATATGTACTACCTGAATGTTGAAGACATACATATGTAGATCTTACTCGATGATTTGATAGTGTCTAGTGATGTGTCTAATCTTTTACTATTCTAATAATGTGCATATGATAATCATACAGATGTCATGTGATGTGTCTAATCTTTTACTAATGTACATATGATAATCATATAGATTTCATGTGATGTGTATACAGTATACAGATGTCATGTCATGTGTATATACTATTCTGGTAACATAATCAATTATACAGATGTTATGTGATGTGTCTAATCTCTGATAATGTACATAATACAGATCTGGATGTTTTTTATTATTTCATTAATTCCAAATATTAATTTTGATGAAAGGTGATAGTTGCTAGATACTAGCAGTAGTATGGTTGACACTTTTTGGATTTCTAGATTTAGTAAAAGTGCTTTACACAAATTACACTGCACAGCTGTTATTGCAATTCTACTCTATGATTTTGCATTACCTTATTTGGTATATATATATAATAAGTGTCAGCATTTCTCATCATGGCTGTCAGAGTACTAATACTGGTCTCTCTCCTTTGTGTTGGTGTGGTGGTTCATGCCAGGAAGGCAGAACCAATGAATACATTCAAACTTGATCTGAATGTACCACCAGAAGAAAGATGGAAGCATATTATTGAGATATATCACTCATCGGTACCTCTTATTGTAGACTATTTTAACAGTCTGGTATGTGTATATATTATGTATGTATGTGTGTATGTAGATGTGTGGTTATATACATGTGTGTGTATATATAATATATATATATATATATGTAATTTTATTTATTTATTTGTATATATATATATATAACTATTTACATGTGTGTGTACATACATACACTGTACATCAGGAATATTTCATACCATTTCAACAGATTCCAAAAGAAGTTATTCCCATTATTGAGTTTGTAATGAGAGATCTTGATAAATATTTCGGAGATCTTGGTAAAGAAATGACAAGCATCGCCGAGTATGCTGGAATTGATTTAGGTATGGTAGTAGGACTCAATATAGCTTTGGAACTCAGACGGGTTAGTTAGAATCAATAACAAGCATGGAGTGGTATGTATATCACAGTATTTTATTTTCTATTAGCTGGGAGGAGGTATTCCTAATATCACAGAAACCCACTCATCAACAGATCAGTATGTATTTGGATGTACTTCCATTGTTGCTCAAGATAAGGCAGGAAATGTGTTTCATGGAAGGAACATGGATTGGAACCTGCCTGACAACCTTCGAAATGCAACAATTCAGGTAGGTATGCATGTTGTGTGTGTGTGTGTGCATATAATGATTATGAAATCTCACAGATTGATTATTACCGTGGTAACCAGCTCCTCTTTCAAGGAATCACAACAGTAGGATATGTTGTAAGTTATCACAAGTTTTTAAACCACACCCATCTAACAGATATTTCTACAGGGTATTTTAACAGGGGTAAGCCCCTATGGATTCTCAGTGAGTATTAATGAGAGAGATCTTGGTGGTAATATTATCGTAAATGCTATAGATGCATTTATTAAGCGCTCTGCTTGGTGTCCTAGTCACTTACTACGACAGGTAATAATTTACTTACGTGTATACAGCCCATTGTACAGATATACTATACATGAACTAATATACCTAGTTATACTGAGCACATATACTGAGTTATACTGACATACCAATTATATATACTATTATTGTATAAACACCATAATATACTAATTATACATGAAGAATTATACTATATCTATGTATATGATGTCATATACTGAGTTATACAATATAATCATATTCTATTAGGTAATGGAAAAGTGTACTAGTTATTCAGAAGCTCATAAAGTCCTGTCCGATACTCCACTAGTAGCACCTGTATATTACATAATGGCTGGATCTAAATCAAATGAAGGGGCTATTCTCTCACGTGATAGAAATGCGAATCCTCACGAGAAATTGCTAAATGTGTCCAGTAGCTTGCCTAACAGCTGGTATTTGATGGAAACTAACTATGTAAGGATCACCATCTGCTCATTAATCCATCCATTCACCTCTATCCTTTAACAAACCTACCTTTTCACCTATCAACCCTACCCATTCAACATCACCCATCCATTCATTTAGGACTATTGGGACAAAGCCCCTCCAAAAGATGATCGACGTTCTTATGCCCACAAATATCTCCAGACCCTGGGACAAGACAACGCGGCTTCATTGAGTGGGATATACTCCGTGCTGTCACAATGGCCAGTATGGAACAGATTTACAACATATACAGCATTAATGAATCCCGCTAAATATGAGATTCATGGATATGATGTATATACATGAGACATTGTGTGTGACATGTGTGAGTGTGATAGTGTGGATATCAAAATAGCTGGAAAATTGAATCATGTTATTGAAGTTCGTTAAATAGTATTATTTTTATTATTATTGTTGTTCTATTTTGCATATTGTTCTGCTAATCGGTCAAATTCAGATTCCTAAAGCAAATATAAATCCAGATATGATACCAATGATCCACTTTTACTTGAATGTAATACAAGGTCATGTGATTATGATGTCATTGATTAGGTAATGGTAGACACCTGCTATTTAGACAATTCATAAATTTGGTAACAACTATTGCCTAATTGCCAAGTATTTCAAGATCCCCTTATCCACTCAGTGATATACTCACCTTTAAATTATATTGCTTCACAAATACATGATCGCTATGTCCATCTTTTAGTTGAGCCAAGTAACGAGTACTCACCTATACATATAATTAATATTATTATAATACTATTCTGTACAACACACACACACACACACACATATATATACAATGTACCTCTGGAGGTTTATTGAGATGTTGTGACACTACTATTAAATTCAACAATGTTTCAGGATTATTACTATCCTATAGACAGACCCCAAGGAAAGAACATACATATAATTTATATTATCTTAATGAAATAGATTACTTTAGCCAGAGCTTCTTGTAAAGTTTCTTCAGCTTCTTCGTACTTTTCTTGATGTATCAGAGATACTGCCTATTGATGAGGAGAGTATAACTCCGGACTTCATTATGAATAAACCATGTAATTATAACAATTAAAACCCCTGCTCTATTTTTAAAACATCCTATCATTAGCATAATTATGATAACATACTTGTCCATTTAGTAAAAGGGGTGTGGCATTTGTTTTGTCTGCCATCTCTTGGAAGATATAAAATGCTTCCTGATATTTCTCTCCACCCACAGCTAAATTAAACCAAGCTTGTGACAACTGAGTAAGAGTGGCATCATCATCCTTCTCCTGCATTGTCTTTAGCTCCTTTCTGTTGATGGAGAGATGAATGGATGAATTAATAGATGGATGAATGAATGGATGGATGGATTAATAGATGGATGAATGAATAGATGGATGGATTAATAGATGGATTAATGGATGGATAGATGGATGAATGGATGGATAGATGGATGGATGAATGGGTGGATGAATAGATGGATGGATGGATAAATGAATGGATGGATAGACGAGAAGAATGATAAATGGAAGGATGGATGAATAGATGAACAGAAAATTGTATACCTAGCTAGATCAATACGATTCATACTCAGTAGAATTTGTACTCTCATTGCAGCTCTAAAATAATCCAATTGATAATTAATTTACAATACACGAATATAAGCATACCCTTCAAGT
>OX345645.1:310073-360073 GCA_947044365.1 Petrosia ficiformis | reverse complement strand
TACATTACTATTAATAGTAACATACAACACATTACTATAGTAACACACAACACATTACTATTAATAGTAACATATCACTCACGTCATGTATTTCATCTTGTACTAAAGGTAATTTATCCATTTTTCCAGTAGCTGTCAGTTTAGCTTCAGTATCTCGTTTATTCTGTAAGGTTTTCTGAGCACTCATCCAATTATTATAAACTTTAATTCGTTGAGTGAAATTTCCCTAAAGAGAAACACAAATAATAAGTTGTTGAATGTGAAAATAAAGAATAAGTGTACAAACTAACCTTTATTGAGCCAAGCAACATGACATAGTCTCTAATAGTCTCAGCAAATACATACAAATCTTTATTACTCTGTATAATATACAATATTATATTACATTAGTACATATAAATCTTCATTATTCTATATAATTATATATTATTATATACAGTTACTAGAGTCTACTCATGATCTACTGATAATATCTGACCTGCTCTTGATGTAGTCCCTCAACTCTTTCTTCAACTTCAGAGAGTCTAGTCAGTGCTCTTGAAAGTGAATTATTCTCCTCTACATTAGCTAAAGAGGGAATTGAAAATGATTAATGGAAAAATGAAGTGGACAAATGGAACAATAGATTGAAATAAGATAATGGCAAATGGAAGATAAGACGTTGGATTGAAACACAATGGAGTATAGTGTATATTACCTAGCGTAGCAACACTCTTCACTACTGCACCAGATGATGTACATAGCTCTATAGAGTGAGAAAGCATGGTACAGACAGACTAACAGATAAACATACAAACAAATAAACATTACCCCTTCGAGCAATAATCAAACTCTCTACAGCATTGAGGAGTTTTTTAAGATGATATTCCAATACATCATATTCCTGTTGACGATCATCAAACCACTAAAATATGACAAATACAATATCAAGAGGTGAATAACAGGTAGTAAATTCAGCTTACTTTGTCACTGTCTGACTTCTTTCCGGCCATCTTTGAAATGGACTCACCAACATTCTTAACAAGACGCATGAATCCAGCTCCACTCATAGCAGCTGTCTCCTTAGCCTTGGGAAGCTGATGAATGATAATTTGATAAAATACATCAATACATCGACTAATCATATGAACAGTTTAAATTACTTCTCCAGGGTTCTCCAAGAAGTTCTGAAGTTCCTCATCTTTCTTGATGACCGGATGTTTTGCTAATCTGCTTAAATACCTGTAGAGCATGGAAGAACAATAATGGGGATATGGAATTAGATTAAGGCAGAATTTTTGATAAGTTTTGAAGCTTGGGCCAAATTGGATCAAAAACGGTTAGTGTGTGCGTCATTGAGAATACATCTTGAGCCAATTAACAATGAGTTAATGCTGTTAGTGACAATATAATCATAATTAACTGTGCCATCTGGCCCAAAGAGAGAACTGTGCAGTGCCAAATAAGAAGCTCTTTGGGCCAATGGTGCGCCATATGAGCTTATCAAAAACACTGGATTAAGGATATGATACTGGGTTGAGGATATGGAATTAGATTGGGGATATGGAATTAGATTGAGGATGTGAAACTGGGTTGAAGATATGGAATTAGATTGGGAATATGGAATTAGATTAAGGAAATGAAACTGGTTTGAGGATCTGGAACTGGGTTGAGGATATGGAATTAGATTGGAGATATGGAACTAGATTGAGGATATGTTTAATGTGTACCTCTCCAGATTAGCTCTCCTTCGTTCAATGAAAGCAGCCCCTCCTTCTTCGCTCTTAGAGAATTTAATTTTAGTCATACCTATAATATAAATGTACACGTGTTTAGTATCAATTACATATACACATCAACAATACTCAATAGATGTGACATTGTTGCAATATACATTGCAGCTCAGACTTAAAGTTTATACATATATACACACATAGAACATTATAGACAGACACAGACAGACACTCAGACAGGCAGACAGACACAGACAGACATTCAGGCAGACAGACAAGACATTCAGGCAGACAGACAGACACATAGAACATTACAGACAAACACTCAGGCAGACAGACACATACAGACACTCAGGCAGACACACATACCTGTAACACTTTTTTCTGGTGCTGGAGGTACAATACGTCCCAATTGCACATACTTCTCTGATAGTCGATAATAGAGACCCAGAAAATCACTGAAACGTCTTCGTACATAGAACTCAGGACTTTTGAATGATGGGAGTGTGGTCTTAGTTGTGACTAGATAAGTCATATAGGCACTCATTCCATCACCTAGTAAAGAGATATTAATTCATTATTACGACCATATATAAACAGTGTATACATGTATATACATATATACATACTTACATGAACATGTATAATTACATAAATACATAATACACACATACACACATACAATACATACATATACATGTTTATGTATATGTATGTATTTATCATGTATTTATCATGTATTTATGTAATTATATATGTACATATGTACATATTAGCTACTTACCAACTTTCTCAGGAGCACTAACAGTTATTGTCATTTCAAATTCATCATCGTCCTCTTCTTCTTCCTCCTCCTCCTCCTCCTCCTCTTCCTCTTTGTTCAATTCTACTGGTGGTGATAGCTACATGTACATAAACATCCTATCAGTACGATTATATAACTTAATTGTTAATTAAACCTGTTCGCCTGTTTTTGACTTTGGTTCCTCTTCATCATCATCAAACAAATCCTGAGTCACAGAAGGTGGTGGTACTGGATCAGGTACGGGGATTGTTTGCGGTTTGGGTTCTGGGATACTGGGTTCTAAGGTAGGTGGTTCACTATCAGTATGGGGACGTTCCGTTTCAACAGGTTTAAAAGGTTCTAAAGGTTCATCAAAGAGATCATCAAGTTTTTCATCTTCAGTAGTCTTTTCTGGTAATTGGGTAACAGGCTTTGTGACAATTTCTAGATCAAAGATACATGCTCGAATACATCTAACATGGCCCGCCCATTAAAAGGTTTTACCTTCTTCTTCTTCCTGCTTTACCTCCTTCTTCTCTGTTTCTGGAGTACCAAAGATATTATCATCATCTTGTTCATCCTCCTTGTCTTCTTTGACCTGTTTCTCTTGCGTTTCTTCTTCCTCAATATCCATAGGAGGCGGTTCGTCAGACATTTTTAGCAAATGTGATCACGTGACAGCTAAGGGTGTGGCTCATCAAAATTTTTATCACTACAAAAAATAAGCTCTGCAAATCATCTTACAAAATTAATACAACTATACTAATTATTATATTATAATAATTACTCTATGGAGAAAAACATGCACTCTCACAAATAATTCACTTTCAAATAAACACAAGAAAAAGACCTATATAGAAAGAGACATTACACACACCACTTGTGAATATGTATACTAGTTCATGTTCCTTAAAGCTTCTCGTAATCTACTTTTGAAATAGAAGGACCAGAACTTCTCAGTTGGTAACATGTTATCACATCAAGTGTAAACTGGAATCCTTCCTAAAGTGTTTGAAGAATAAATAAAGGTCACATGACCTTCATGCATGTTCATTATCACCTGTTCGTGATTCACAAACAATCTTTTTACATGCAATCATTTTCCATATAATAGTTCCCATTCTTTTTTTGTGTATGTAAAATTTTAATCCTTCATTATTGAGTTACAGTATAATTAATCGTGTATTAACCTTATGACATTAAACTATACACTATATCACATATAAAGTCATAGTTTTGAGGTCATCGTGAGACTTTAATTATTAATATTATCATATAATTACAGTTATTATTGTAGCCGTCCAATAATAACATATATCTAGATAAATTAGGTGTTTATCTAGATAAGTGATACTATCACTATAATAGTTATTATGATAATAACGATATCTATAACAACAAAAATTGTATATGTGATAAGTATAATGATAAGTGCATATGTGAAACACATTAAGGTTTTCTGCCAAACAAAATGCATGACACTAACTGGAAGTAAATACACTGCTTTTGGCTTCTCTAAAAAGACAAGCACATGCTCTTCACACACATCAAACTCCCACTTGTCCACTATGCTTAGAAAGTAATATGTTTGTTTCATAATGAGCATGTGCAATAGTTATCGATAAAAAATATATTATCTTATTTATGAAGCAGCTATCAGTATAATCTCATTATTGTGATTATCACACAGGCCTAGTATCGTAATGTAATGATTTTTATGATCTAATCATTACTTACCAAAACTAAAAGGAAGAAAGACCTCCAGAAATTATAATTGGGAATCAAGTCTACTCCTTTTCGTCCACGAGCAGCTTGGACAACCATACCAGCTGCAAAATATAGAATAACAACACCAACAGCACTAGAGATAGAGAGACAGACAGAGAGATGCAGAGGCAGATACAGAGAGAGAGAGAGAGGGGCAGAGACAAACAGAGAGAGGCAGATAAAGAGATAGATCGAGAGAGGCAGACAGATCGAGAGATGCAGAGGCAGATACAGAGATAGACAGAGGCTGAGACAGACAGAGAGATGCAGAGGCAGATGCAGATACAGAGACAGAGTGTTTAGAATCTAAGTGTCATGTGGATGACAATAATGATCCATTTTGGCTATATAATTATATTAAGTGAATATAACTAACATTCCTATAAGAATCCACCCAACAGGAGACTCAGTACTTGATGAAGATGGTTTACCAGGAATTAAATTAGGACAAGCACCAGAGTAGTTGAAACGTATTATATACTGATTAACAGAGAATAAAGATTGTGAATGATAGAGATAAGAATGGATTATGAATAAATGGACATGTGAACAGATGTGAATAGGAATGGAATAACAGAGGTATGAGAGAATGTGAGGAGAATGTGAATGGGAATGGAAATATGATGTATGAGTGTATGTGAATGGAAATATGAAGATATGCATGTATGAGTGTATGGGAATGGAAATATGAAGATATGGATGTATGAGTGTATGGAAATGGAAATAAGTAGTAGATAATCCCTTTCAGAAATCAGGCTTTCATTTTGAAAACTTGAATTCAAAAGACTTTTGGAGGCAACACACAGGGGGGTTATTATGCATTTGGCAAACAAACAAACAGGGTGAGATACAAGCAAAGGAGAAGTGGTGAATGCCCCCAATCCCCCCCCCCCCCCCCCCTCCTAAGCAAAAGCCTGGAAGTGATGTAAATCTCATAGCATAATACACACAATACTATGACATTATTGCAGCTATCATCTACCTCACATGTGGTATTGAGATCTGGATAAGGTCTCATATATTTTGTTATATTGTGATCATCAGCTTCAGACCAAATGGCAGTTGAATTACAATGAAAAATTACAGTTGAGAAATATCCTTCAGGGCATTCTGAAGTTACAGTCCCATTATAATTAGTGATACTGAAGGATAATCCATCTGTAGATAAAAAGGGGGGCAGGAAGAACGGAGAGAGTGAGCATAATAATATATGTATATAACAAATCAAAAATAGATTTGAAATGTTAATAGATGACAATTTAACTGCTAATTAAGCATTCTTACTTTATGTACATCAATAGGAAGGTAGGTAGGTAGTAGACACACACACACACACACACACACACACACACACACACACACACACACACACACACACACACACACACACACACACACACACACACACACACACACACACACACACACACACACACACACACACACACACACACACACACACACACACACACCACACACACACACACACCACACACACCATTTCCACTTACTTGGTGCCAATTTCAAATGATGATTATAAGATCCAAAGCTAATAGCACCATCATAAATACCAGTCTGACAGAATACAGAGTTGTAGCACACTCCATCAGGAAGAGGTTTACAGAAAGAAAAGAGAAGATCACATGTACCATGATCACTAACACCAGTTGACGGAGAAGTTAAAGGGCCATAACAGAATTTGTCTGGTACCGTGGCTATCCATTCTTGTTGACTATGGTATAAGTAAAGAAGGAATAAATTATATTGTGATGAGAAGAACATATAGAATTAACAAACTAACCCACTTAATGTTTCGAGATCATATGTATCTTGTTGTGTGCATACATCAATAATTGGAGTTTGTGTAACACACGCTCCACTATAGTTAAGTTGTAAAATATACTAGAGAGAGACAGAGGTAGACATACAGACACAGACAGACAGACAGAAACAGACAGATAAACAGAGAGAGAGAGAGAGAATAGAAAGAATGAGAGAAGTCGATTCATAAGATGAAGTGAAGAATATAAGTGCTGATAATAGTGTTTGAAAGTGTCCAACACAAACATCTATACAAAACAATATTTGACCAGAAAGTTGTGAATTTTCACAGAAAAAAGCCTCACAAACCAGCACTGTACCCATTTATAGCACAACGTCCAGAAAATAACCAATTGCTGGACGTTATTTCAAGCACTGTATATATATATATAGAGAGAGAGAGAGACAGACAAACAGACAGACAGACAGACAGACAGACAGACAGAGAGACAGACAGAGAGAGAGAGAAAGACAGAGACAGAGAGACAGACAGAGACAGAGAGAGAGAGAGAGATAAACAAATCATTACCACACATCTGCCAACTGGATTAAAAATAAAACTGGTGACATGTTCAGTAACATTAGGATTACCAATATCCCATTCTTCACGTCTGTCACAATTAAAGAAAACTAGAGTATCTATTTGATTACAATTTTGAAATTCGCTTCCATTTTCATAGAATACTTGAAATCCACGTGTTCCATCTGTATAATTATTAAAAATTAATCAAATAAGTTCATACTTCAACTAAAAATATTTCAATTTCCACATGATCCTATGATGACTATACATGATCCTATGATGACTATACATGATCCTATGATGACTATATATGATCCTATGATGACTATACATTATCGTATGATGACTATACATGATCCTATGATGACTATACATGATCCCATGATCCCTATACATGATCTCTATATCACTATACATGATCCTATGATCCTATACATGATCCTATGATCACTATACATGATCCTATATCACTATACATGATCCCTATATCACTATACATGATCCCTATATCACTATATATGATCCCTATATCACTATATATGATTTGTATGATCACATATTGATTGGGAGGGAAGGACAGTAATGGGGGATGGATACAGGGATTGACCAGTGTACTATATGTGGCGTTACTTAACAAATGATTTAAGAGATCAATTCCTGTTTGTCATATGAAGTACACAAACAACATGTATTATATATATGTACTTAATCTTTCTGTAACTCTATCACTCAGACCAGCGTCCAATGTAATGGAATCATTTGCTGTTCCATTTTTTATCTTTTGACAGAATCCAGTATTGTTTACTTCACAAACTTCATATGGTAGACTCTGACATACTGAGAAATATATGTGACATTCTCCATCATTTAATTCCACTGCACACTGTTCTGGTGGTACTTTAGCAAACCAATATGGTTGCCTATTTTAAAATATAAAATAATAAAACCATCATCTATAAGATTGTAAGGAATTTCGTAGATATTTCTAATTTATTGAGATTTAATAATAATTATGATAATTATATAAATATAATACAATATAATAATTATGTATACCTATGTTATAGCACAAGTACACACATATATAGCCAATATATGAGTATAGGAATTGCTCCTAACATTTCATCTTAAGAGAAATCAAGTGAGTGTCGTAATCTTGTAGTTTGTTTAGAGACTAAAGGTTTCAACTGATCTTGAAAAATGTTCACAACTTTAGTTTGGAAGGACCAACAATCATTTTTAAAAGCACTATTTTCATATAATTATCTTCCTGTTCTTTTTTGTGTATGTCAAATTTCAATCCATTGCTTTATTATCGAGTTATTAACCTTATGACATTAAACTATACGCTATATTACATATAAAATATAAAAGTGATTTTGAAGTTATCCTGAATGTGAACAGACTTTACTGTTTAATAAGACATTTTCAAATTAGATATATATATATATATATATAAATTATTATGAAATAATGTAAATTTATGGCATATTTCAATTCTAACTCGTGTATGATAATATTAAGTTCATTATGATATTATGTGCTAACATTCCAATATCGAAACAAAATGATATTGTTTTCTATATACAAACATGCACAAATCAATAACTCACTTGACAAGGGAGCCTACATCATAATTATCAAGACCACAAATCTTTGTTTGTCCATATGTAAGGTCACCCATTACAGCAAGTAAAAAGCAGATGGCAATTCTTCCATACGCCATCTTGTATTATTGCAAACACAGAGAGAAGCAAGCTACAAGCCTAAAGACCTACTGTCGTTTCCAGTATATACCATGTACCACTATTAGACATGTGACACAGTAACACACCCATTTATCAATGAATATTAATTAATAACAACAATTGAAATGTTATATAATGAGTCTTGTTAGTAGTAAGGTCTTCTGGGATTATTCTACAAGATAAAGAATACAATATAATAATAATAAATTAATAATTATACAGCATTGATAATAGAACAATTAACTTAATAAGCTAAATTATAATTAATAAGGCTGAAAGACAAAGTGAAAAATGCTGGTAGTCACTGGGAATTGAACCCAGGGCCACTGACTTCAACCACCAGTGCTCTCACCACTGAGCTATGACAACCAGACAACCATCATCACTTCACAATCCTCTATATATACACTGCATGAGTCGTACCAGGTAGAAAAACAACATACCAGTGGATTAGGTCTAAATTTATAAGCTAACATCATTCTCTTCCTATACATATCAAACTGATTATCTTCTTTAGACAAGTCACCCGTTTCCTTCATTCCTAGTCCAGACTGGTCAAATGACTGTTTACCTCTGTCACAAAAAGAAGTAATAAATATAATTATAATAATATATATTGGTATCTTACTTGTTTATTGGAGCTGTAATCCCTCCTTCATTAACACCCAAACCCCCTCCTTCCTTCCATCCAGCCTTCTGCAGCATCTGATATCCCAAATTATCTTCCATTATCTTATGTTCAGCATAATCTGTAAGATCTGAAACAGTATGTCACATTTAGTCATTATTCCTTTGATTCTCCAATCAATTTTTATTTTAAAAACAATACAATTGGAGAATCAAAAAAATAATGACTACTAGTACACCCAATCATTCAGGATTATATACTAGTATATCATATTAATTTTGGTATCTCAGCGACTATCTCCATATTTTTTAATACACTTACCTGGATCACGTCCTTCATTAATTGCTTTCACCTTCTCCATAAATTTTGCTAACTCATCCGGTGGCAAAAAATCCCCAATAAAATGTTTTTCTTTATTAGCTTCTGTTAACTGATGAGCATTTTCTACAATATGTAACTTAAAATATGTATTACATGAAAATGGATTACTTACCAGCTGTTTTTTCCATTTCTTCTGCTCTTTGTTTGTGTTCTTTTTTCCAAGCTTCCATTGCAACTTCTTCACTCAGTGCTTGTGAACAGCCACGCTTACCAACAGTAGCAGCTTTGTGTACTTCTTGTACCAACTTATTTAGCTAGATAACAAACAAACAGCTTGTTATATATCATTATTTAGCTGGATAATAAACAAACAAACAATTTGTATATCTCCTGTACCAATTTATTTAGCTGGATAATAAACAAATAAACAAACAACATGTGTACTTCCTGTACAGTTAGTATAGTAAATACACAAGTTGTTTGTTTTTGTTTATTTAGCTGGATAATAAATAAACAACATGTGTACTTCCTGTACAGTTAGTATAGTAAATACACAAGTTGTTTGTTTTTGTTTATTTTTGTTTATTTAGCTGGATAATAAATAAACAACATGTGTACTTCCTGTACAGTTAGTATAGTAAATACACAAGTTGTTTGTTTTTGTTTATTTTTGTTTATTTAGCTGGATAATAAATAAACAACATGTGTACTTCCTGTACAGTTAGTATAGTAAATACACAAGTTGTTTGTTTTTGTTTATTTTTGTTTATTTAGCTGGATAATAAATAAACAACATGTGTACTTCCTGTACAGTTAGTATAGTAAATACACAAGTTGTTTGCTTTTGTTTATTTAGCTGGATATAAACAAACAAATAATAACAAACAGATTTGTTTAGTACCTCTTGTTGTTCTAATAATTGTCTGAACTGTTCTGGAGTTAATTGAGATTTTAATGGATTTGAAAAAGAATTAATTACAGTTGCTACTTCTTGTTCGTCTTTAGTTGGGGCTTCACTCCAACGACTCTTTCTTTTACGTTTTGGAACAGGAACTGAGTCAACTACTCCTGTGTTTGACACAACTCCAGAAGATGTAGTAGGTACTTGGGGCTCTGGGGTCTCAATAAACTTCTCCTGGAACAAAGGTGGTATCTCTAAATAAGGAGAGACTTACAGGAGGGTGAGTGGGGCATGAAATAGAACTTCAAACTCAATAAAAACCTTTTAGTTTCTTGACTGCTGGAGGACCTTCTTTCTTGTCACTAAAGTCATCCTTATGGCTTTCACTTGACATTATTTTTGGTTTGATATTACTAATTAATTTTCTTTTTGAAATTATTTTCTTTCCTGGTCTCATCAATGGAGGTAGTTTTACAGGGTGTGATAATGGTTTCTTCTCTTCACTGTCCTTCTTTTCTTCTTGCATCTTTTTGAATTTGTCAAAGAAACTCCCATCATTTGCAAACATATTAAGAGCAGTGGAAGTTTCTTCTTCATCCTGGTCTTCAGCCATTTTGTTTTTAGAGAGAACTCAGAGAGGCAGCTCCACCCATATTAATTAATTAACCAGATAAGCCCCGCCCATTAATTCAGTAACATTAACACGTGTGTATGTCTTGGAAACCTTGGACTAGAGCTGCTGCTCGCGCCAGAGCTCTGAGAGGTCACAAACGTAATCTCCCAGAACAGATACCACACTGGAAAATTGTCAGAGGTGATCTGGTAAGATACTGTATTGTATAATTAAAATATTATGTTGCTATAGTTACAAATTCCACCCATCTTTTCAAAACATCAGGTTGAGGTTCTGTCAGGAAAAGATAAAGGGAGACAGGGTAGAATTGTAGCTGTTGCTAGGAGTCTAAATCGTGTCTTTGTTGGAGGTCTTAATACAGTAAATCAATGTCTTCATTAACATTTGATTAAATGTCTTCACTGGCATAAACTTTGATTTCAAAATAATTATATAATTTTGACTATTATGTATTTCAGCACACCAGAGTTCTTCCACCCATTGGAGACTTTCCAGGAGCAAGAATACCCAGTGAAGCACCTCTACATATTTCAAATGTAGCTATTGTTGATCCATTTGATGGGTAATTGAGTTTAAATCGTGTGACTAACATGTGATCTGTATTCTTATATTATTAGTAAGCCATGCAGGATCAAATATCAATATACAGAGGACGGAGAGAAAGTCAGAGTGTCAAAAAGATCAGGAAGAATCGTACCAAAACCAGCTGAACTAACAGACAGGAAAGATTTCAAATCTAGAAGTGGTTATCCAGGTACATAATGGCTAGTGTATTCCCTACGAATGCTATTTCTAGTGGAATGATAGCAGGTAGATATTGGCTAGTGTGTTCCCTAGGAATGCTATTTCTAGTGGAATGATAGTGGGTAGATAATGGCTAGTGTATTCCCTACGAATGCTATTTTTATTGGAATGATAGCAGGTAGATAATGGCTAGTGTGTTCCCTACGAATGCTATTTCTAGTGGAAAGTTGTGGGTAGATAATGGCTAGTGTGTTCCCTACGAATGCTATTTCTATTGGAATGGCAGAAGGTTAATAATGGGCCCTAGGAAGAAGAATTGATATAAGTAGTTGTACAACTGAAAATGAATCTCTGTTGTTTTTTTTGATGATCATAAACATTGATAAATACAATAACACACTTTGAGTTTTCTATATAGTGACAGTAGTGATATTGTTATTTTAGAGGGTGATAAAGATACTTTATCGGATGATGTGTTGCTCAAGACATATATACCATCTCTTTCAATGTTTCATGAAGATATTGACAAGACATTAATACAAGTTGAGTCAAATGTGTAGTATTGTGTATATGTGTGTCGAGTAGAGATTTATTGAATCAAATGTGAATACATCATTATTGTATCAAATGTGAATACAGTGTGTGTCATAAGCTCCTGGTGTTATTGATAAAAGGAAAAATGGACGGAAACAAGAGAACAAGTCATTATCATGAGTAGTTGCTTCTAGTGCAACTAAAGTTGTACCACTAAGTCAAAAATGAGGACAAGCTCCACGGTACTTGAAACGTATTATATACTAGAAATATAAAGTGTAGTGAACTCTGTGTGTGTGTATGTTAAATAAAATAACACACCTCACATTCCATCAAATCTGGACGAGCTGTCATATATTTTGTAACATTACGATCTTTTACTTTAGACCAATTAGCACGTGGATGACAATGAAAAATTACAGTTGAGAAATATCCTTCAGGGCATTCTGAAGTTAAAGTCCCATTATAATTAGTGATACTAAAGGATAATCCATCTACACCTGTAGATAGATAGATAGATAGATATGGGGGGGACCAGATGTGCATTGCATAAATTTATATAAACACAAAAAATAGTGAATAGTCATAATTTAAATAAGTGAATGATATACATTTCACACACACACACATTATTTCCACTTACTTGGTACCAATTCCAAATGATGATTATAAGATCCAAAGCTAAAAGCACCATCATAAATACCAGTTTGACAGAATACAGAGTTGTAGCACAATCCATCAGGAAGAGGTTTACAGAAAGAAAAGAGAAGATCACATGTACCATGATCACTAACACGAGTTGACAGAGATGATAAAGGACCAATACAGAACTTGTCTGGTACTGTGACTATCCATTCTTCTGGACTACAGTTAAAAGAATGATAATAAAAGAGAAAAAGAAGAAATATTGGTGTGTAGGCTAGGTCAGATAATGGTATGTGTACCAACTAACCCAATTAATGTTTTGAGATCATATGTTTCCTGTTTGCTACATACATCAATAATTGGAGTTTGTTTAATACATGCTCCACAATAGTTGAGTTGTAAAATAAACTAGAGAGAAATAGAAAGGTGAGGAGAGAGGATTCATAAAATGCCTAAGTGGTATAGTAGAGATAGAAGAAATGAATAAGCCATTACCACACATTCGTCAAGTGGATTTTGAATAAACCTGGTGACATGTTCAGTAACATTAGGATTACTAATATCCCATTCTTCATGTGTGTCACAATTAAAGAAAACTACAGTATCTATTTGAGTACAATTTTGAAATTTGCTTCCATTTTGATAGAATACTTGAAATCCATGTGTTCCATCTGTATGTTAAAAAATTCATCATACTTCAATTAAAAATATTTTAATTTCCACATGATCCTATGATCACTATACATGATCCCTATATCACTATACATGATCCCTATGATCACTATACATGATCCCTATATCACTATACATGATCCCTATATCACTATATATGATTTGTATGATCACATATTGATTGGGAGGGAAGGACAGTAATGGGGAATGGATACAGGGATTGACCAAAGGTACTATATGTGGGATTACTTAACAAATGATTTGTATATTAAAGAGATCAATTCCTGTTTGTCATATGAAGTACACAAACAACACGTATATGTACTTAATCTTTCTGCCCTATCACTCAGACCAGCGTCTAATGTAATGGAATCTTTTGCTGTTCCATTTTTTATCTTTTGACAGAATCCAGTATTGTTTACTTCACAAACTTCATATGGTAGACTCTGACATACTGAGAAATATATGTGACATTCTCCATCCTTTAATTGCACCATACACTGGTCTTGTCGTACTTTAGCATACCAATATGGTTGCCTATTTATAATAATTACACAAGATAATTTATATGTACATTATTATGTATATATATTATGTATATGCAAACGAAACAATGGCCATACAGCGGAAATACAAATGAGAATACATTCTCGCATGATTTACACTTCCACTTCACATTGCAAGATTTCTATATACAAACAACAGTATAATCAACGTGGGGTGGGCTTGGTGGTTAGTTACTATGGTGATTCAGTTTACCCTATCATATGGATGACAAACCAGTAACAAGGATCATGTGAAAATTGGTGTCACGAGTATGGACTGTAGTCAAAGAATATAATTATACTATAAAACTGACATTCAAAGCTGCTAATCAATGGGTTTCAAAAGTCATCCTCAGTTAAATAAAATATTGTTTCGTTACATAAAATATCACAAATTTAAAATAATCTATAAAGTTTTTGTAATTACTTGAGAAGGGAGGCAATATCATAATTATCAAGTTCACAAATCTTTGTTTGTCCACATGTAAAATCAGCTATTACAGCAAGTAAAAGGCAGGCAGCAATTCTTCTATTTGCCATCTTTGATCAAGTGATAGTGTTTATCCAAACAAGTAAACAGGAATTTCTAGATTAATCTTTTAACTTAATAATAAACTTAGTTATTTTACAAATGAAACAAATCCCAAATAATCTTCTATACAAATGATTGTTGAATCAAGCTGCAACTCTCCTTGTTCCAACCTTTCATATAGAAACCATATTATAATAATATTAATATAATAATAATATCAATTACTTTTCTATATTCAATTTCACTTTCTCAGCTGCTTCTCTTTCGGTTGGTGTAATAGCTTCTTCTATCTCCACTTCATCTTCTTCCTGTGATGTTTGTTGTCTCTCCCATTGAGCATATTTCTCAAGTAAACGTCTACAAACAACAAATTAATTAATAAACAATAGTTTAGTGAAACACTGACCGGTTGTCTATAGCTACATGCTTTCTCTTAGTCATCAAATTACCTAATGCCTTGTAGAGAATATAGACATTTAAGATAATAACATATGCACACACTAACACCATGTAGCATTACAAACACTTTACTTTATAACATCTTTGTAACACTACTCTAGCAACTTGATTCTTGTTCACTGAAAACAAATAGAAAGTTCGAGAAGGAGCATAATCACTGGAGCGAGGAATCTCCTTAATAGGAAGAAAGTAATAAAATGAATCACATATTCTATAACTGAATTAATTATGCTCTCGGCGGCCCTCCTTCGCTATTTTATAGACATTTCTCCTTGATTACAAAACACAAACTGGGTTCCATCCAAAAGAACTAACCAATTCGGAGTATATACAATGAGTTTTCTTTTTCTTATATTTTTGCCTCACCTGTAATGAAATGAAATTCTCAGCAAGTAGAGAGTAAAGCATTTCTTTAGCTTCCTTATTAGGAATAAGAGCCATGTCTGAAATCTGTTTCTGTTCTAAGTGTTTCTTTAGGAGGAGGAGACGAAACAATCTAAGAGGCTTTGACCCAAACCTTTCACAAACAACACTTTCCAGAACAGATTGACAAAGAAGATTAGAAGCTGATTTGTAATCTGTCAAATACAAGAATCAAGGAAGATATGAGCAATGATGTCCACAGAAAAACAGACAAACTTTCTAGGAAACAGCATGACTGTAGCTGAACTTGAACCACTGACCATTTGACCAGTAGGCTCAAGCTCTAATCACTATGCCACACTGCCTCCTTAAAAAAAAAGAGTGCCCATCAAACTGGGACTTAAAGATAGGGGAATTGACAGGACAATGGATAATGCATGTTTGGATCATATTTAGTATATCTTGTTTGGATACTAACACAGTAAGATCCACCGCCTGCATCATCAGTCTTCAATAGGAACTGTAATGAATACAGATATATGGTAATATACACACACACAAACACACACATACATATGTATACACACACACACACATACTTGTTCCTCAACTAGTAGAGAAAGGTACTGTACAAGTTCTTCCTTTTGAAGATGAAGATTATCCGGTAATCCTTCCATTATTTGTATTACAGAGGCAGAAGGACCATTACCAGAATATAACGGTTCCTCGATATGAAGGGCTTTCTGAGATACTTTGATGAGAGCTCTAATGATAATTGATGAGGTCTGTTTAAATAGATAGATACGTGAAGTTAATGGATAGATAGATATATTAACAGATGACAGTACTTACAGGATCAACTTTCTCACCAACAGCCTGAACTATAGCCTGTCAGTAAAGTTATATTAATGTGATAGCAAGTGTTATTATAGGGCATATTACCTTGTTTCTATAGTAACGTTGAAATTGTTCTATATTTAGAAACCACAAGATATCAGAATCAGGGGAATCATCCTATATTTGTAAAATGAGTATGTCCCTAGTAATTTTATTATTAATTAACCTACTTCCTCTACTCTATCACTATGGAAATTAAAAATTAGTAATTATAATTATTAGTGAAGAAAAGATACATACATGTACCTCTTTGATTTCTTTGGAGCAGGTTCATCTGTATCATCTCCTTCAGGAGAATGACCTCGCTTTCTATTTGTTAACTGAACCACTGCATGTATATACAATTACACTATATATTACATATAATTATATGTGTAGAGATATAAGTATAATTATATGAATTAGTTAATTAAAAAAACTGAGGTAATAGTAATAGACAGTCCAGTAATAGTATTAGTAATAGTAATATACAATCTCAATGTTGAGATAATAGTAATAGTAATAGACAATCTCAATGTTGAGGTAATAGTAATAGTAATATACAATCTCAATGTTGAGGTAATAGTAATAGTAATAGTAATAATTTATACTGATTTTTAAGGTAATAGTACATAATATTAATAATTATATTACATTGTAATTAACCTTATGTCTGCAGACATGTATAGCATATCTTGGGAGTGTTTTAAATAGTCATAATACATGTATATGAAGTGAGTGGCATAGAGTGGCCCCACATTAAAAATTACACAAGTGCAGTAAAAGGTACTATACGTGTATTGCAGTCAGGTGATGAGTATCAAACTATCTGATTTGTTGAGATGCAATTAATATATCTCACCATTATCATGATATAAAATATTCACAAATATAATAATTATTAATCACCTGATATATGAGGTATAATATACCTTTCAGCTATTGGTATTGATTGTACTGATACAGTAGGTGTGGTTTCTAGAGATGGTGATCTCACTCTATATATGAGATGAGATTCAACAAGTTTCTCAAATTTTTGTTTGACCTGTTCCTCTATCCTGTCGTGTTTGGTTCCTCCTTCTCTCAATCGTTGAGTGACCCTAGTAATACACTAAAGAAAACATAATAAGCAGATCCTCATTCCCATGCAGTCACAGAGTTTTAGTCCTCACTCCTAATTTTCATTACAATCCCATAATTCTCATTCCCAATCCCATAATCCTCATTCCTAACCTGACTCATCACAGACTGGCCATGTTGTACAATATCCTCAACAATCATTTCTCCAATATCTCCTGCAACATCTTTTCCAGTATGTATATGTCTAGGATATCTCACACGACCCAAAATGGCAGATAATTCTGCCCGATATATTAATGTGTTAGATTTATGTGTAGAATATGACACAAGGTGATGTTGCAGCAATACAAGGAGACATTTTTTAACCTGCAAAAACACAAATCATTAATTATAATAGTGCAGTCAACACAAGATACTAATTAGTATCTCTATTATTATAATATTTGTTTTCTGATAGCAATTATTTTTAATTAAGTAATTTCTTACCTCAGGTTTCTTCATATACAATCCTTTTGCAATCTCAGCTAATGTTGGAGCTCCATTATCAATGAGATATTTTCCTACCTTCTCAACAAGATCTCCAAATGTTTCTTGAAGAATGAGAGAGCTTACTCTGGCTTTACCCTGAGACATCAAGACACAGGTTCATAATAAAGGGTGTGTCCTGTTGGGTGGGAAGAACACGTGGCCATGTATAATCTTACCCTCTCCTTCTCTTTCCTCAGGTTGGCAACTTTGAGAAGGTTAGAAACTTGTGGCATATACACATACACTGTGTTACAATAGATATATTGAGCCCATTAGCTGGTTATACATTACATATATTAGTCTGGTACCCAGATCCCGCAATGTGTGGTCTGGTAATGAGACCTTGTGTATATATAGAATCTGTGTACATCATCTCTATAGTACTTCTCTACCCTCACTAATGCCTGTAAGATGTGTTTGTTATGGAATGGAATATCAACCGAGCAATCTTAAGAGAAAGAGACGTCATGGATTTCTTGCTCGTACCAAGACTGCAGGTGGAAGAAAGGTTTTAGCCAGACGCAGAGCTAAAGGACGAAAATACTTATCACACTGAGATTATTAGTAATAGTATTATCATTACAATTTTACATTTATTTTCAAACAGCTGTGATATTAAC
The DNA here is from genome assembly GCA_947044365.1 of Petrosia ficiformis. Lineage (NCBI taxonomy): Eukaryota > Metazoa > Porifera > Demospongiae > Haplosclerida > Petrosiidae > Petrosia > Petrosia ficiformis. The sequence goes on along the minus strand of OX345645.1, from coordinate 341,636 downwards.
CTAATTAAATATTCATAATAGTAATTAATTATTATTGTAGGTGTGGTTAATTGGACTCAGTCCAGTTCTTAGTCTATTGTGCAATAAAAACATTGTTCTCTCTTGACAATTCTGTCCTTCTAAAGACAATATGGCACGTAAGGACCTGTATTTTAACGAAAATAGTATATATAATTATATAAATGGATAAATCAATTCTTTATTGATTATAATTATATATATATATTTATATATATATATATATGTTTTAGTTGTGTAATATAATTATATATATATATATATTATATTATATATATATATATATAACCCTAAACTTATATAATTTTATACAATTAATGTAAATTATAATACATCATAATATCCTATTGTATATAAGTTTGATAAATCACGAAGAGTGTAGGGCCAAACGTTGAGGTCTATAAAATGTGTATATTAATATATTCCTCATGTAACCATTCTTCAAAGCCCTGATAAGATTAGGAGTCCATGATCATAATCTACATAGTATAATTATTAATAAATGAGTGTTAATATATATATATATATATATATATATATATATATATATATATCTCAGGTGGTAATCAACGTGAATTAGCCAGGGAAAGGAATGCTAAAAAACAAGGCAAGAAGCCAAAAGCTTCTTCAGATGTAGCTGGTAATAAAGGAATGGGACTGGAGTCAAGAAAACATCGGTTAGTTTGTGTAACTATGGTAACTATGTGTACGAAAGATTCTATTCTACATGCAGAGATGCTGAAATAATGAGAGAGAAACAAAGAAAGGCTGAAGTAAAGAAATAGTCGACAAATGATTTGTCATTAATGTTTTTAACACTGCCTTCATCTATTGTTACCTGTCATATGCTTGTTATATTTTATCACCTGACTTTCATCAAGTTATAATCTGTTTGTACATGTACTGATGATATTTTCTAATTATACGGTTGTAATGATAATAATAGTAATTTTGAAATGAAAATACAAACATGAATCGAGTTCGACGTTTCTGCTTTACTCTTGGCTTAGCTCGAAAGGGTAAGAGACATTAATGAAATAAAATATAACAATATATATATGTATTTACTTTTTAAATAGTGCAAGGATCATTTGCTTGTCCAGTCAGCATTAATATTCCACATTTGAAAGATTTTGGGACATGTTCGTGTATAAAAGATTATACTCCTCATCCTACTGTTGTGTCACATGTTCGTCACATGACATCACATGAACAGTGGAATCCAGGTATTGGTAGGGGTAATGGACGTAATGTAGGAGGAGGAGGAGATATGATTTGTCCAAAATGTGGGACTCAGATCAGAGGAACTCCACCAGTACTATGTGAGTCATATACACTTCCTTATATGGTAACTTCAGATTCTGTCTCTACTGAATTGTATATAACCATAGTGAATTTATTTTGTCAAAGGCAGTAGGTAAGGATATAGAATCGTCAAGTGAATGCATGGTGGTAACAGTGGGTAACTGTTAAGGGAAACTCTTGACTCGAAGGGAGTAGGTTAGGAACAACTGTAAGTATAGGACTGTTGAGTCAATGATGGTAACTAGGGTCAACTGTTAAGGTCAACTCCTGCAGTAGGGTAGGAACAACTGTAAGTATAGGACTGTCGAGTCAATGGTGGTAACTAGGGCCAAAGTAGTCAACAGCAGAGTAACTGTTTAACTAGTCAGGTAACTATGTACTCAACTGGATGAGAACTTATGTCTTCACTATGGGGTGTAACCTAGCTGTAGATGAAACAAGTGTATGATGAAATTATAAGTACAAGTGAATGTCATAGTAAACATATGTAGGTACATACATGATTATATGTATGTATCATTTGTGTACATATACACATCGTATGTAAGTGTATATATAAATCATATGTATGTACACTGTATTCATGTATTAATAATATATTTATTATATTGTTATAATATTTAGCTCAAACAAGATTTCTTGAGTGTGAAAATTGTCGACATTTTTTTGTTGTTTTAAGTGGTCGTGGATATGATAAGAATAAAAATGATTTCCAGAAAATTCCTCCACCGAAAAAGGTATGATATCATGAGCTGAGTATAAAGAAATGTGTTTTAAAAATGTATTGAAACTATTGATTATAATTTTGACTATATTGGTGTTGTTTTAGCTAACTATAAATTACACAAGATAAAATATCCTGAAAATACACAAGATAAAATATCCTGAAAATATACAAGATAAAATATACTGAAAATACACAAGATAAAATAATTATACTGAAAATACACTAAATTAAATATACTTAAAATACACAAGATAAAATAATTATACTGAAAATACAAATATACTGAAAATATACAAGATAAAATAATTATACTGAAAATATAAATATACTGAAAATATACAAGATAAAATAATTATACTGAAAATATAAATATACTGAAAATATACAAGATAAAATAATTATACTGAAAATACAAATATACTGAAAATAAAATAATTATACTGAAAATACACTAGATAAAGTATCCTAAATATATACAAGATTTACTGAAAATACATTTCTTAATAATAGCTCTTATATGCTGGATTATAAATATAAAATACACTGTTATAAATGTTTTTGTGTGTTAGATTTACGAGTATTTAAATCAACATGTGATTGGTCAAGAGGTTGCTAAGAAACTATTATCTGTTGCTGTGTATAATCATTATAAGAGATTGAATAGTAATCTTACATCTAATAATTCTGGAGTCAATAATTCTTCATTGGAACTAGTAATGGATGATATTAGGAGAAACAAAGATGAGACAGAAGAAGAGAGAACAGCCATTAGTAATGGTAATGAAAACATATATATATGTACACTCCAATGAAAGTGATTGCTGTATGTATTTGTACACAAGATATACACAAATTGTTAATAAAGTTTTGCTGTATTTCAAATCTTATATGTACTTATTCTCTAGTGGTGATCAACATTATATGCATTTTAATAATTAGTACTGTTAGTTAACTATAACTAAAACCTCTTTAAGCAAGACATGGTGACTTTTATGAACTATAACGATCTACAGAATTAACTAAAATGTAAATGGGCACTTAGTTAACTAAAACTAAAACCCTTTTAGTAAGCCTAATATTATTTTAGTTATCAACTATAGCTAATCTTCATACTATTACTAAAAGTGTTCATTACTAAAACTAGATAAAGGTATTATATGCAATTTACAAAATGATCGTAAATATGTGATATGATAGGAGATGAAAATACAATATGGAATGTTAATATTGTTTCAGTTTTAGTGTGTGTGTGTGTGTGTATATATTATGTATCATTATAATTATATTCCATTTCACTTCCTCATTTTAACAGCTTATGCTCGTAGTCTTGTCTCACAAGGTGTACAATTCTACACACATACGACTTTAGAGGGAGGAGAAAAGACCACACCCATTTCTCATAGAATTCGATTGGATAAAAGCAACATTCTATTATTAGGACCAACAGGATGTGGTAATTATAGTCTGTTCACATTCACTATGTTCTCAAAATTATGATGTGATGACTTTATATGTAATATAATGTATAGTTTAATATCATAAGGTTAATACATGATTATACTGTAACTCAATAACTTATATGTACTATAGTGTATAGTTTAATGTCATAAGGTTAATACATGATTATACTGTAACTCAATAATCAAGCAATGGATTGAAATTTGACATACACAAAAAAGAACGGGAAGGACTATTATATGAAAATGGTGCAGGTGAAAAGATTGTCAGTCATTCCAAACTGATCATTTTTCTGAGGTCATGGTGAACATGAATGACCTTTACCTATCAATGATCTAATTTGGGATACTTTCCTACCAAACTGATGGTTATGCAATCATATTCAGGGTTTTTAGGGGCATTTTGCCCCCCTGAGCTTTAGCCAAATTTCACTTGAAAAATGTTAATTATTTAGGAATTAGTAATAATCAATACATGTAAATGGTTTGATTGTCAAATAGCAATGCTGAGTCACTCTTCCCAGTGCAAGCTTGTCACGACTTGGCTGCAAGTTTGCAGCTGACTAAACACAAACTGATTGTGAAATAAGGCAGCTACTATATGTTGAAGAGGGGCATGCAGCAAAGTACATTAATAGTAATTTTATGTATATTAGCTCTAACCTACGCCCCCTCTATTTCTTGAAACATTAGTTTGCCCCACTGAAACCTTTTCCTAAAAAACCATACTCTGGTATCTTAAGCTTAATGATCTTCCTGGATACCAAATTTATTAGCTTGTGGTACAAAATGTTCATATACTGAGCATTTATATGCATGCATTAATTTTGTGGGGAAATGTTGCTTTCTATAGTTTACTTGTCTATCTATACATTATGTATATACCATTGTACTTCATATTATAGGTAAAACATTATTAGCGCAGACGTTGGCACAGTATCTTGATGTTCCATTTGTTATCTGTGACTGTACATCATTAACACAGGCTGGTTATGTTGGAGAGGATATTGAGAGTGTTATCGCTAAATTATTACATGTACGAACTCTGTTTGTACATCTATCCATCCATCCTCTCATACATCTATTTTCCTTAGCTTGCCCATGCATTCATGTATCCATCCATTCATTCATCCATCCTTCCATATATCTATCCATCCATTCATATATCTATCTATCTATCCATCCATCCATCCATCCATCCATTCATCCATCTATCCATCCATCTGTTCATCCATTTATCCATCCATCCATCCATCAATCTATATAATTATATGTATACATCAATATGTAACCAATCAATCTATCTATTTATCAATCTATTATCTATCCATTATCATACATGTATGCATCTATCTGTCCTTAATTATCTATTCCTTAGGAGGCTAATTTCAGTGTTAATAAAGCACAAAGAGGTGAAAACTAATTAATAAATTATGTATTCATTCATTCCTCCCTTCATAAAATCTCAGGTATTGTATTCTTGGATGAGGTTGACAAGATAGCATGTATGCCGACATATCACCATATGAGAGACGTAGGAGGAGAAGGCGTACAGCAGGGTCTTTTAAAAATCCTTGAGGGTACTAAGGTTCTTATACCTGAGAAGAACTCTCGTAAGATGCGCGGGGAAATGGTACCTGTTGATACCACTAATATTTTGTTTATTGGTTCGGGGGCTTTTAATGGACTTGATAAAATAATAGCAAGAAGGAAAAATGATAATGTAGGCTATCAAATATATAGATTTAAATATACTGTCCTACAAATATTCTTTTCTAAGGTAATTGGGTTTGATGTGTCTTCTGGACCCGACAAACTCGTTTCATGGAAACCATCAAACCAGACTGATGAGGTGTTGGAAGAGGAACAAAAGAGGAATTTACTCTTAAGAGATGTAGAGTCACGTGACCTCATATCATATGGGATGATCCCAGAATTCGTTGGTCGTCTTCCTGTTATTGTCAGTTTGTCATCATTGAGTGAAGAAATGCTAGTTGAAATATTAACAAGACCAAAGAATGCTCTAATATCACAATACAATGCATTGTTAAAAATGGATGGGGTAAGTGTGTGCATGATGTATATATATATATATAATTATATAGTATTTTCAAAATATAAATTGATTACCATCAATATTATATTTCTCATGGGAATTTCTATCATTTAATGTGTAGTATATCTATAATTATATAGATAAATAGTGATTTCTAAATAACATTGTGGATCTACTTGATCCTCATATCTTCCTGCCCCTCCCCCCATCTGTATGTCTGTGTATATCTACCTCCCTTCTCCTCATCTGAATGTTTGTCTATGTTTACCTCCCTTCTCCTCATCTGTCTGTCTGTCTGTCTTTATCTACCTCCCTTCTCCTCATCTGTATGTTTGTCTATATTCACCTTTCTTCTCCTCATCTGTACAAGTACATGTATGTCTGTCTGTCTTCCCTCTCCTCTCCCCATCTGTATGCCTGTCTATATCTACCTCCCTCCTCCCCATCTGTATGTCTGTCTATATCTACCTCCCTTCTCCCAATCAGTTCATTGATCTGTACGTCTGTCTTTCCTCCTGCAGGTAAAGCTAACATTTACTGATGATGCATTACTAGCAATAGCAAGAAAAGCTATTAACAAGAAAACAGGAGCTAGAGGATTGAGAACAATACTAGTAAGACTTTATACTCATTGTTGATACTCCTCCATTGCTATGGCAACTAAATGTTTAACCATGAACACTTACATGTGACTACAGCAATTCCAAATCAATAAAGCACAACTTTCTATAAGTGTACTTGTAATTAGTAATATCCTTTTGTATATTCCAGGAAAATTTGTTGTTGGATGTCATGTTTGAAGTCCCTGGATCAAACGTTTCTTCAGTTCTAATTGATAAAGATACTGTTGAAGATTGTACACCACCTGTTTATGAACATCAGGATGAAGAACCCGCCATACCTTCTCATTCAGTAGGGTATGGATTTGAGTCAGCAAATAGCTAATTAATAGGTTTTATATAATTAATATTTTATGCTATACCGCTATCATGAATAATCGTATCTGAATTATTATTTTATAATCTCATTCATAATATGTAGCAAGTTATAATATATAGATGCATACATACGTACATACATACATACATACACACATACATACAAAATACATACATACATACATACGTACATATATACATACATACGTACGTACGTACGTACATACGTACGTACGTACGTACGTACGTACGTACATACGTACGTACGTACATACATACATACATATATACATACATTCTTAATCTATTCAATCCATGATGGAGGTGGAGTTTCAAATGACCATGTCCACTTAGGGTGTACACAGGAATACTGAAGAGCATGTAATGAGATTTGATGTGAGAGAAGATCCTCTATATGTACTTGTGACACATCTCTTGTACCCTTCTGACAATCTGGACACCATGAGTAGTGAGTGTGGTCATATGGAGTGGGAGGAACTACATAACTACAGGGTTTGGGTGAGACTAGAAACTTGGTCTCAGTCTCATATGAGTATACTCACTTTATTGAGCTCAACTGACCACCATATTTAACGTCATCAATGATTGGGTATCCTACATATGTATATATATCACATGACAGTCACATGACCTAATATAAATAAATATACCTATTGAGTTTAAATGCACTCGTATTTGATGGGAACGACCAGTGATTGGTTGACATAAAACAAGTGACTCCTCATTGTTAAAAACACGTATTTTTTTAAACAATGAAAGTGCTTGTTTTCCTTTTAAGAGATAAACAATGTGTTAATCCAACTATAAAATAATACTTGTACTGAGATACATGTATGTACGTGAACAATGTAATCATTCACTGTACATATATACATACGTACATATGTACATACATACATACATGTATCATCACTCACACAATATACATACACGACTGCACATGTACGTGACTACATGTACTATCCACTTACATGTACTTGTATATAATGCACACAAGCATGTACTGTGTACATAAGTATAAGTACGTATGTCACATGTACATGTACATACTACACATATACTGTGTACATGACTACATGTACCATAACTTACAAGTACATGTACACATGTACATACCATTACTATCCACTATATAGAGTGGCGGAAATTCTTGTATCTTCTGAATAGGTTTTTTGACGAATATGAGACCACTAGGGAACACACCCTATTGTGTAAGTGTATGTACATATGTATAATTACAAGTATATGTACATTTGTAATTGCAGCCAGGAGCTTACGAGCTGTCCTGTATACTGTTGAATTCAGAAAATAATGGAATGACATCTGCTATATATGTATCACAACTAGGCAGTTTGGGAAAGTATGTACTGTAGTTAGACACTCCTTCAAAACTTTGCCAATCATAAGTTCCTGATGCAGCTAATGATATGTACCTTTACTCTTGCTAAATACTCTTTTCTTATCCATCTTTGTGAAATGTGATGACAAAGACACTTTGCAATATCATCACTTCTTGCTAATAGTAATACACCTGATACTAACCTGTCTAACCTGTTAAACAAGTTATTATAAGACGTATGTGAGCCTGTATTATTAACCTGTGTACTACTTTTAACTTCTTTCCATTTTTAATTAGTTCAGGATGTTCTGCTCTTAATATTTCAATCACTGTATTCTTCTATTTTAAAAGAGAATATGTGTATTTATATGTTTGCATGATGTATGTATGTATGTATGTATGGACGTATGTATGTATGTATGTATGTATGTATGTATGTATGTATGTATGTATGTATGTATGTACGTATGTATGTATGTATGTATAATATATGTCTATATATGTATGTATGTCTGTATGTCATATTTATGTCTGTATGTATGTATGTACGTATGTATGTATGCATGATGTATGTATTTACGTACATATTATTGCTGTATATAATTTAATTGCATACAATCAGCTTATCTCCATATATACTTACATATGTATATACGTATGTACATACATGCAAACATATATACACATGTACACAAACATTATATTCATATGTATTGTATGCACACGCACACACATTGATTAGTAATGTACATATGTATGTACATTAATACATATATGTATAAACCTTGAATCTTCCTACTGGATGAACAGGAATAGAACATGGTTTATTAACAACCACTATATGTTCATTCACATGAATTATATCAACTGGATAATTAAGAACCTATAGGGTTAATTAATACAATATCCTATATCACTTGAGAATGTAGTATATATGAATACATGAATACATCATATACTTGTAAATACCCTATATTGTTCATGTTGTATGTGGTTGTATTTTGTACCTCAGGTTCATGTCTGTGAAAATAAAGTTTTATTTTTTCTCCAGATTTAATTTGATTGGTTGGACAATTGACCACACCCCCATTAACAAGAACACGATTGCCAAATATTGCATCGATAGCATCACTTTTGTTGTAATGAAAATACTCAGACAACACCTGTTTAATATGATGCAAATATTAATATATAACTATATATATATATATATATATATATATATATATATATATATATATATATTATAACATTCATATAGCATGATCAAATACATGTTTGTGGTGCACCCACTTCAAATATTTCCTGACCATTCCATGTTTCCCTGGCATTAACAGTTACTTTATCTATGAAAGGAACTACTAATCTGTATCCATTCAAATACTGATAACACATAATATCTTTATGATTGTGTAACCATGACTTAATTATAGGCGTGACTAATTACAGTGGGTGTGGCTTACAAAGTCTACTGGGATATACGGAGGTATTAGCGTGTAGAAAGGCTCTTCAGTTTATAACAACGCAAGAAGAAGACTTAAGATACAACTGACAACTTCATTTCTCTAATATAGAACAAAACTGTGGAAGAAAGAAGACGTATCATCTTTTTTTTGCATGATTCAGATTCATTTCAGCTAAAAGATTTCTTTGTTCACAAGTTAAAAGTGTATGTTCTACTGTACATATTAATACATATATAACTAACAAAAGATCAGTGTGGATTTGTAATATGGTTTAAAGTTGTGGAACTCTCCAGATCTCTTAGTGTGGTGTGTGCGTGTGTTATGTTAAGGATGTCCAACTTCTCACCTCAAGGTGAGAATCCATCTATTTATATATATAATTATATATTATATATATATATATATATATATATATATATATATATATATATATATATATATATTGTATTACATGCATGTATATAATGTACATGTACGTGAATTATTTTAATATTGTTACTAATTATGAAGATTAATAGATATTTTTCTGTGTATATTGGTGTCATGGATTAGTGAACATATTATACACATGGACTCTCCTGATGGGTGATTGAGATTAGTAGTAAATAAATCCATGTCATGTTTCACAAGGAAACACCTTGAAATGTATACTGAAACATTTATCTTTATGCATCTATCTATCTACCTACCTATCTATCTATCTACCTATGTATGTATATCAAATCCACCTACCTATTCATCTATATAAGTATTGCTCTATCTATCTAAATATTTTACATTTATCAAATCAATCCATTTACCTATTATTGTCTAGTCATTCATAGTAATACAAACATATATATACACATAATTAGTGCTTGAGTAATAATTATATATTCCCCAGCTTTCGTAATTACTATAAAATATATCGTGATGAATAGACTACCTCATTAAAATTAATGTTTGATTATATTAGCTGCTAAAGCTATGGTACTATACGTCCTAAAAACTACTATCATAATTATAATCACCAATAATCAGCCACCTGGGAAATGGTATTATATAATCAAACAGTTAGTTTTATGATCGCTATTCAACCATTAAAAAATGAAGCTGGTAACTAGGTGGAGTTCTGCCTAGATACCAAATGTAATTAACTTGTATTGAATAACGAGGTAATCATTTTAATCAAGATTATTATTTTACAAGTGATTAAATTTCTTATCTACATTCACAAATTGTACTGCAACTATACATATAAATATATATATTTGTTATGTTATCTATTTTCTAATCACTATTAATACTGTTTATAAACTTTTTTGTTATTTTATTATAAACTGATCCCATTTTTGGAGTTGTTGCAAACAACTCAAAGATAACCAATGAACCATATATATCCTAGTATATCCTAGTACATCCTAGTATACGCCTAGTATATCCTAGTATATCCTAGTATATCCTAGTATATCCTAGTATATCCTAATATAGACAGTTGCTATTAGATGTTTGTTTTGTTCTAATTAGAGCCAACCTGTGAAGAGGAAAGACATTTGGAAGCAACATATCAACCTCATGAATGTTCAACGCAGGTTAGAATAGATAATGTATTGGTAAGAAATTGATCAATGTAATATCAAATTGTGAGATAACACGTAAAGACTCCACTGTATCAGGGAAGGGGGAGGGGTTTTGATTTCCTACCTGCCTCCTGTATCAAATATATAAACTCCAGGGCTAGTGTCCATTGTGCTAATTACGATTATGGAATTTCACACAATAATTATACATGTACATGTAGAGAAATAAGACTACACATGTACTGCACATGCTATCACATGTTGTGTACATTAGCACATCTACTATACTTTAATACATGTACTGTACATGTACTTCAACATGTACATTATCACATGTACTTACATTATCACATGTACATGTACATTATTACATGTACTTACATGTACATTATTACATGTAGATTATTACATGTACATGTACATTATCACATGTACATGTACATTATAACATGTACATTATCACATGTACATGTACATGTACATTATCACATGTACTTACATTTCAAATGTACATGTACATTATCACATGTACATGTACATTATCACATGTACATGTACATACCTCATCTCATACATATTACATATCATATAACATACTAGTATTTTCATGTAACACTATACTATATAATTGTGTCGAGTATTTAATTACATGTAACATATACTTGATGATAAGGTGTGGATAGAAACAAAGAATATCAAATTATATAATTATATGATAATAATATTATATTTAATTACTCATAACAGGGTGGGGAGTGTCTCTCTGTCACATTCAGTGAACCTCTTCCTAATGATCCTATGGTGATAATTCTGAGTGGATCAAGAGTTACTCATAAACTACAGACTAATAGGATCGATGATAATACCATCACTGCTCTACTACCTGGTATGTGTGTGTATATGAGTGTCTCTGTGTGTAAACTGTGTACATGTATGTGTGTGTTACTGTACATGTACAAATGTATGTGCGTAGTTGTGTACATGTATGTGTGTTACTGTACATGTATGTGTGTAGTTGTGTACATGTATGTGTGTGTTACTGTACATGTGCAAATGTATGTGCGTAGTTGTGTACATGTATGTGTGTGTTACTGTACATGTGCAAATGTATGTGCGTAGTTGTGTACGTGTATGTGTGTTACTGTACATGTATGTGTGTAGTTGTGTACATGTATGTGTGTGTTACTGTACATGTGCAAATGTATGTGCGTAGTTGTGTACATGTATGTGTGTGTTACTGTACATGTGCAAATGTATGTGCGTAGTTGTGTACGTGTATGTGTGTTACTGTACATGTATGTGTGTAGTTGTGTACATGTATGTGTGTGTTACTGTACATGTGCAAATGTATGTGCGTAGTTGTGTACATGTATGTGTGTTACTGTACATGTATGTGTGTAGTTGTGTACATGTATGTGTATTTGAGTGAGTTTGTTTGTGTTAGTGAAATGGAACTAATGTAGTGCCTCTTCTATTAATTAAGATTAATTAATGTCTAATATGGAAAATAACTACACCTTCTGAATACATTTAAATGTACATGTACTAATAGTACTAGTACATGTATTAGTACATGTATTACATGTACTAGTAATACATGTATTAGTAAATGTATTACTAGTAATACATGTATTAGTAGTACATGTACATGTACTAATAGTACTAGTACATGTATTGGTAAATGTATTACTAGTACATGTATTACATGTACTAGTAATACATGTATTAGTAAATGTATTACTAGTAATACATGTATTAGTAGTACATGTACATGTACTAATAGTACTAGTACATGTATTGGTAAATGTATTACTAGTACATGTATTACATGTACTAGTAATACATGTACTAGTAGTACATGTACATGTACTAATAGTACTAGTACATGTATTAGTACATGTATTACATGTACTAGTAATACATGTATTAGTAAATGTATTACTAGTAATACATGTATTAGTAGTACATGTACATGTACTAATAGTACTAGTACATGTATTGGTAAATGTATTACTAGTACATGTATTACATGTACTAGTAATACATGTACTAGTAGTACATGTACATGTACTAATAGTACATGTACATGTCTTTATTACTAGTACTAGTACATGTATTACTGGTCATTACTAGTACATGTACATGTAGAGTATTGTGTACATCTGATAATTCAGATTGCCAAAGGTTTGTGTTCAAACATGCTGAATTTAAAATTACCCTTATAATAGTTTGTAGGAACATACTAAACACATGATATGCACAGGATGCCTAAACATATCTTTGTGTACATTCCTACAACACATTTGTTCATTTGTCTTATTACTCTCCTAGATATGGTAGTCTTCCTGTAATAATTATTATTCTGGGTAATAATTCTTATTTGTACTTATATGTATTCCTACATTGAGGTCATAACATTTTCTTTCATCTCCTCTACTTAAGAGATTCCCTGACACCTTTAATTTGAACTTTGGTTATGAATTTTAGCATGTATGAGTATTCCATGTCTAATCCAATACCCATTCTTATACAAATACAGTCTCATTCCCATGTCCTTCTATATCCTCATTCCAATTCTATTTCTTATAGCTCATAGTTTAGCTGAGAGTGTTGAATTTTCTGTCTATTGGCTTCCTAGCTCAAACAGCTCTCCGACCTATCAGGCCAAGCTCTTATTCAGCGACAGAATCCTATACTCCGACATGAGTAAATACCTTGCTGAACTCTTGGTACAAAGTAACAACGATCTCTCTCAGGTTTGTAATGATGTGATGAATGTAATTATTAATAATTATTATAGTTATATAATTATTAATTATTAATGCATATGTACATTGTATATAATTATGCACATGTATGTACACATGTACATGTATATATGTACATATATATACAAGTGTATGTACATGTACATGTGGATATTCAATTTGCAAGTAGTCACTAACTAATAATACTAGAATTGACTGAATCTCAAGTGATAATCCCAGTTAAGCAAAAAGCCTTTCTTCTTGTGAACCAGTTCCTCATCTCTTCATCAGTAGATTCATGCTTGGGCGTTACCATAGTAATTAGTAATAATTAGTACTTAATTAGTAATAATTAGTAATAGCAAGCGATATACAATATCATAACATAGTTACTAATTAGTGTTGTTTTAGGACTACTTTAGTTATAGTTATAGTTCATTAACTAAAACCATTTTAGGCTTACTAAAAGGGTTTTAGTCTTAGTTAACATACCATAACTACCCATTATTAGCCAATTTTCATTTTAGTTAGTTATAGTTATTACGATGGATTTGTAATTTAGTTATAGTTTAGTTAACTAAAAGTCATGATACCTTACTAAAAGGGGTTTTTAACTAAAACAACACTATTACTAACACTAAAATACCAAAATACCATCCAACCCTAGTGTGTAGCTATAAACTGATTCAATTAGATTTAAGGGACTGTAAATCATAATTTGAGAGTCTAAGTGGGCATGGCCCGTGGATAGAATTTAAAGTTTATGGTTTCTTGTGTAAATCATTTTGTCATGTATGTATACTATACATGTACATACATGTATACACGTACATGTACATACATTGTATAGTTCCATCTCCTTTTTAATACTTCCTCCATTTGTTTTTATGTTTGTCGTCATGGCTACATACATGCACATGTAATGTACATTGTATAGTACTATAGTTCCATCTCCTTTTTAATACTTCCTCCATTTGTTTTTATGTTTGTCATAGTTACGTACATGCATGTACATGTAATGTATAGTACTATAGTTCCATCTCCTTTTTAATACTTCCTCCATTTGTTCTTAATTAATATGTTGTCATGGTTACATACATTCAATAAGCTCATCTAGTAATGGGATACATGGCTCATCATCCTTTTCCTCTATTGATTAAGTAATTAATATGTTGTCATGGTTACATATATACATGGCTCATTGCTCCTCTTCCTCTATTGATTGTTTAATTAGTGTGTTGTCATGGTTACATATATACATGTATTGTGTAGGCTCATCTCTTCTATTCAATGCTTCCTCCATTGGCTGCTCTGGATAGTAATACACTGCGTGAGTTTGATATCAAATTGAGAGATGCTGTCAATGAAGTAGAACTACCTTATGATTGGAATTTAGCACAAGAGGGTAAGTAATAGGAAATGAATCCGTTGCCTAGGTAATTAATGATATTCATTAGTCTTTATTTGACTAGGTGCTTAATTAATGATATTCATTAGTCTTTATTTGACTAGGTGTGTGATGACGCTTAATACCTCATTTCCTAATTAAATTCACATGTCTCTTCTGTGTGTATATATGTTTGACCTTGAATCTATGTATATAGTTGTAATAATGATGTATATTTGAATCATCATTGCTGTTCTGTTGTAATCTTAATAATTATTATAATACATATTACATACATTTCTTATAGTACTTGATGCATAGACCTACTAAAGGTCATTCATGTTCACCATGACCTCAGAATATAATTTATATGGCTTTAGTTTGGAATGACCAACAATCTTTTTTACCTGTACCATTTTTATATGATTATCCTTCCTGTTCTTTTTTGTGTGTCAAATTTCAATCCATTGCTTCATTATTGAGTTACAGTATAATGCATGTATTAACATTATGACATTAAACTATACATATATATTACATATAAGTCATATCCTAATTTTGAGGTCATCATGAAAGTGAACAGACTTTAGTAGCCCAATGATTGGTAGTCATGGATACCAAATTTCAATGGCTTCCTAGACAACATTACTGAATGGTGATCCAAATTCTATCACAGGACATAATATCATTTGGCAATGATCTCCAGTATAAATACATTATAATTATGAATACTGTATATGCTTCTGCTTCCTCTACAGGTACTAACAAACGTGATACTTTACTTCACTTTGCTGCAAGAAATCGTCTTTCTAATCTATTTTCACTTCTCCTGATCCTACCTGGTGGAAGACGTGCCCTCTCCTGTACCAATGAGGAAGGAAAATTACCAATAGATTTGGCTAAAGAGAGTGGTTGTCATGAAATCACTTGTACTATTGAGAAGTAAGCCATCGCAGTATAATGAATATTATCATGTGTTGTCAATATCCTTAGTCTTAATTAAATTCATATATTTCTTCTGTGACCTTTGAATGCATGTGTATATAGTTAAATAATGACTAGCTGTTTATAAATCATAATATCATATTACACTACATTGTACATGTATTCATAGTACTAATGCATTGACCCTACTAAAGGTCATTCACGTTCACCATGACCTCAGTCTTTGATGGTGATTTTCCTCTTCCTTCTCACTGCTCCATGTTATTAAAAAGGGCCTTTCCCAAGTACATTATTTTTAGTATAAATTTTGTTTATTAATTTAAATTCCTTTATATATCAAGTGTATAGTGGGAGATACCCTTCTGATTCCTCCTACACTAGTTTGATATCTCACTGGTGTAATCATCTTTTATGGAGTAATGTCTTAATTAATTTCCATGGTTACAGCATCACCATAGTTACAGTGTTATCTGCATTACATGTACATATCTACATTCAAGATCACAATGTTTCCATATATACACATTGTTCTCTCCTTGGTCTTGAAAGAGGTAGCAATTTAGATCAGTGTCTTGATTATCCGGTTTCCATGGTTACAGCATCACCATGGTTACAGTATTATTACATGTACATCTACATTACATGTACATGTCTATTTACATACATACATCATTCTCTCCTCAGTCTTGAACGAGATAGCAGTTTATCTCTGCCAAAGAGTAGATTATCATGTTCAAGTTCCTTTGATGGGCTACCATACTCACTAGAACTTCAAATAATGAGAGATATTGATATTGAATGGATTGGTAGACAACGTCTTGTCTCAAATGGTATGTACATCAACTATCTTTCCATCTATCCATCCGTCTTTCCATCAATCTATTCATCCATCTATTCATCCATGTATCCATCCATCCATCTATCCATTCATTCATTCATCCATCTATCTACCTATCTACTTGTATCTATCTATCCATCTATCTATCCATCCATCCATCCATCCATCCATCCATCCATCTATTCATTCATTCATCCATTCATTTGCTCATCTGTTCATCCACTCCAGTCATTCATCATTCATTCTCTTCGTGTATTTATTTAGATGGACTTCTTCAACCAAATACATCAAAGTCATCTCCTTCTCTTCGACGCAGTTCTATAGCTGTAATGGATTCAAATTCCTCAGTATGTAGATTGTGTATTAAAGACAGCACTAAGGGAAAATCATGGTCTCGTATAGTAGGAGAAAGAATGTCTCGATCTGTTGATACAGGACTAAATGAACTCCACAGAATTAGAGGTATATAAATCAATTATAAAGATGTGATTGGATAGATACAATATTTTTACCATAGATATATGTGTATAGCTATCCATTAACTATATTCATAGTGCAATAATTAATTAGATATCGTGTTGATAGGGATGTGATTGGATAGATAGAATATTTTTTTTACTGTGTAGAATAGATAGATAGACTAGGAGGGTCATTAATTAATTACATATAGAAGACTTGTAATCATGATATAATTATGATGTAATCTTGATGTGCATGACTAACTAATGGACCTTTCAACTCTAACTTAATTCTGTCAGGAAATTAAAATGCAATTATTATATATTATACATTAAATAGATGTACACACATATATATATATATATATATACATGTATATATAGTATACATGTACAGATGTACACATATATATATATATACATGTACACACACACATATATAATATTATATATATAATTATAGTGTAAGAATATATTATATATTTCATATAATGATTATGATAACATAACATAAATGATGTTGCAATAAGATAAACATGTATTGTATATAATAGAATTACATGTACATGTATCCTGCTATAGATCAGGTAACAGTACATGTGACAGGAAAAATAGATCCATCAAAGACATCATTATTACATCTTCCTCCCAAGGTACACAGTCTTTAGTGTATATATTGTGTGTGTGTAGTCTGCTATCTTATAGTCTATCAAATATCATATTCTTGTTATGACTTGTGTAATTTTTAATTATCAGGAGGTGTGGCTAAGTGGATCCTGTCCCGCACTCAGTGATGACATTGAATCAGGTATGTATATGTATATGTATTTACATGTGTATGTATGTATGTATGTATGTATGTACAGTATGTATGTATGATTGTATGTATGTATGTATGTATGTATGTATGTATGAATGTACAATGTATATATGTATTGTTATATGTAAGTATGACATACATGTATGTACATGTATGTACATGTATGTATGTGTATGTACAATTGTACATATTGTATGCATGCATTAATGATTGTATGATGTATGATGTATGATGTATGTAAACTACAACGTATATGTATGTATGTATGTATGAATGTAGATTTGATGTGTATAAACATGTATGTATTTCATATTGTTGTTTTCTCATTCTATTAGTCTCCACAGATCTAGTTCATTCAACACTTACCAGTCCAGGACTTCTTGACAGCCCCACCTTTTTGCCTGACTTTACCATGCCATCTTTAATAACTCAAACAGATTCCTCAACTGCACCACCCCCTCATATTGCATTGCTCACATCATCTGGTAACCATGGTAACAATAACTTTTTATCGACATCTCCCAGCTTGAATGTACCTACAGTATGCATTGAAAATCCAGAGAATGAAATGGTGTGTATGAACTGGGGGCTTAAGAATGACAGAGACTCCACTCTGAAGGCAAAAGATTTAAAAGAACTTCCAGATGTATCTATGTCTTCAGGAGAAGAGGAGGATGAAGAAAACACAGAGAGAGTTTTTATTTCATCTCCATTATCTTCTAAATCAGCTCCTGATTTACAAAGGGCTCATACTATTTCTGTACATAGTACAAGAAAAGAAGAAGAGAAGTCCCCTCGAAGTCATAGTATTACTGATCCATTGTATACGACGGAAAGTAATGAAGTAATGATTGGAGTAAAGGAAGAGGACGGGGAAGAGGAGGAGGAGGAGGAGAATCTTTATTTAACTACAAAGAGTGAAGTGTGTATAATCAATCCAGTATCATCTCCTGTTACTAGATCAACCATGGTTTCTGGTACACACTCACACAAGGGAAGAACTCATCAAAAGAGTTTTAGTCTCTCTGGAATTCAGTATTGTAAAGAGGAAGAGGAAGATGACAATAAACTAAGTACTAATGTGTATGATCTTGACAGTCGTTCAAGAGGAAGTAGTTTTATTAGTAATAGTAGTAAAGTAGAGTCTAGTACCGATGATGAGGATGATGATCAGTTTCATACTGCTAGTGAAGCTGATCTGAAATCCAAATCTTCTACTTCATTATTAACTCATTCAAATACATCACTAGGTCTATTTCCCATTCAAACAGAGAAGATATCGCAGAGCGAAGAAGAGATGTTGTCATCTGAGGAAGATCTTCTTGATGGAGAAGTCCAGATTCCCAGTAGACAAGGAAGAAGGCACTCTGATGTAAAAATAACGAATATTGATGATTTTAACAGTGGCAGTGAGGAAGACGAGAGTAAACGAGGATTACCGCGTTCTTCAACAGTAGAACAACATCTTACATCACATGACCTCATATCACATGATCAGAAGGAGAAAAAGGAACTGACTCCAAATACAAAAGATGATGATTTAGCATTGTCTGATATAGATGTGAAGATAGATAGTTCAAATAGCAGCTACTGTGGGACCCTACTCGAATTAGGAATTACTCCAATTGGTAATGGGGTACCACCAACATCCCATCGAGGTAGTTTACCTGTACAATCCTTTTCCCCTCGTACAAGTCCAAGATTATCCGACCCGAAAAGTACCATAAAACAACTCCAGAATATAATAAGATCAGAATCTCCTGTTTTCAGTCAAGCTAACTTTTCTGATGATTCAGATCATGAAGGGAAAGAAAGAAGAAAAGCCATTACTCTTCCCTGCCAGTCCCCTGTTGGCTTTCGTCGATCGCCCATTCCTTCCTCTCCAGATTTATCAAAACAGCATCATAAAGTAGCTCGCAATTTTTCATCAGCTTCTGATACAAAAGTCATGCTACACAATAAAACCATGCCTACTTCACGACCAGTCCTGAAAACCTCAGAAAGTTCAAGTCTTGATTTTGTACAGTTGAAAGATGGAAAGGGATCCCCACGTTCCCCACGTTCTCCACGTCAGAGTCACCCATCCATGGAGTCAACCCCTCCAAGTGTACCCTCCCAACTCTTTTTTGCTAAAAGCTCCCCAAAGGTGTCTCCAACTAGAGTATTAGACGACGATTCATATTCTCAGAGATCTCCAAACAGGTTAGTTGGATCACCTCTTGAAAAACGGGTCTCTAAAAGTGCTGATAACTTGTTTTCAGAGACAGGAACAGATGATAGTAACGCGAGAGAAACCAAAGAACAGAGTCCTAGTAAAAAGAAAAGCAAAGAAGATACTAGTGTAAAGTTAATCCGTTTTGAACCTTTACCTCAAGACATGAATAACTCTAGTGAGGAAGGGGCTAAGGGTGTTCGTAAGGACCTCAAAGCTTATTACGGGATTCCAGTTCAACAGGAAGGTAAAGAACACAAAAAAGGACTTTCAAAACTTTTCCGAAGGGACTCTAAAAAAGAGAAAAGGACTAAAAAGAGTGAGAGTACCACATCATTTGAAAGCTTGACTTCGGAGCCCCCTATCAAAGAAAAGACGAAACCAACTCCTGTTGTTTATACTTCCCCTGAGGGACGTAAACCCAGATCTAGAACCATTCATGGGGACTATAATTTAGAAAATGTCTTCATTGACGAAAGCCAAGTTCCTGTTCCATCAAAAAATCCCAAACAGCTTCACTTTCAAGAAGTTATATCTCCTGTTGAAGAGGATCCATCAATCATACAAAATTCAGTTTCACCGTCAACAAAATCAGAATTCGTATTCGAGACCGAGAATGAAAAGTCAGACTTGTCTTCACTTTCTATCAAACTCGATGAATACCCGGAGTTAATGTCTTCTGAAGAGACTGATGTTTCGTGGTATCGTACTATCGATCGAAGACTTAGAAGATCAATGAATAAACATGAGAAGGGTAGACAGGGTGTGATGTTTGATTGGATTAACACAGAGAGGCACATGCATAGAGCATTCATCATTCTCAAGGTTGTTTTTAGGGACAAACTCATTTCTGAAGTTAGTCTTAGCGAGGATATTCTGAATCACCTGTTCCCCAGTTTAGATGAGCTGTTTGAAGTTAGCAAAAACTTTTCGTTGGAGTTACAGAAAAGGCAGCGACAGTCATCAACTATGATTGATGATATTAGTGATATTCTCTTAGAGCAGTTCACAGGACCAAAGGGAGAGCGCATGAGACTGGCATACACAGATTTCGTGTGTCGGCAACCAGCTGCAATGGAGCTTTACAGAGAGTTAGAGAAGAAACGACACAAATTCATAAGAGTTATGAATATGCTATATGCAAACAAGTTCTGTGAAAGAAGAAAGCTTCCCGATTTTTATCTTCTGATAGCTCAACGAGTAGCGAAATATGTCGAATTGATGAAGAAGCTGGAGAAAGAAACGGAAGCTTTAAAACTTAAGCATTTACCAAGAGTTAAACAAAGTAGCGAAGCATTACAGAAATTAGTCATAGCTGTTGATCAAGGTGTTTATGAATACAACAATCGTAAAGAATTAGAGAGTATCCAAAACAGATTGGAATTACCTCGTGCTACCAAAAACAAGAAGTTAAAAGGACTTCAAACGCTAGATTTGACTGCTCAAAGTCGTCTATTGTTAAAGAGAGGTGATGCTAATTGGCAAGGACATGGAAAACATTTAAGTGAGTACTTGATATGAACTTTATACTATGAGTACTTTAAAATGCACTACCCTTACTTACGTCTGCCACTTGAAAATCATGAATAATTAATGAGTATTTAAAAACTAATCTTTCTATAATTATGTATTCACTCAGGTGTTCATATTGTTCTGGTTACTGATTTGCTGGTTCTACTCACTGAAAGAGACCAGAAATACACTTTGGCTTCTTTACAAGATCTCCAGGTTTCTCCTCACACACACACACACACACACACACACACTCTCTCTCTCTCTCTCTCTCTCTCTCCATATTTATCTTATATATAATATAATCTTGTCTTCTCTCCTTGCTAGCCTCCAGTCATTAAATTAATGGATCTTCATGTCCGAGTGAATGCCTCAGTGAAATCTGGTGTTCAGTTACTGCTGTTGGAACAAGGGAAGGTCCCAGAAATGTTTCGAATTGAGTTTCTCACCAATAAATTAGCTAAAGAGTAAGTTTGTCTCATTGGTAAACAATGGATTACTGTGTAGACAAACATTGGATGTATTTATGTGTGCTTGTAGTATTATAAACAACAGATACTTGTACAATAGATGTTTGTAGTATTGTAAACAATAGATGCTTGTACAATAGATGTTTGAAGATGCTTGTAGTATTGTAAACAATAGATACTTGTACAATAGATGCTTGTAGTATTGTAAACATTAGATACTGTAAGATGCTTTTAGTATTGTAAACAATAGATACTTGTACAATAGATGCTTGTAGTATTGTAAACATTAGATACTGTACAATAGATGCTTTTAGTATTGTAAACAATAGATACTTGTACAATAGATGCTTGTAGTATTGTAAACAATAGTAAATATAATGTGATTTAATAATATTTTCCTTTAGGTGGGAAGAAGCTTTGAACAAAGCTGTTGAGTACTGCAAGGAGAATGATCTAAAATGCGGTAATTATTCTATAGATATAAAGAGTGTGTTATCATAGAATGGAGTGAGGGAGATTGAGGGGAGGGAGAGAGGGAGGGATTAAGAAGAGAGGGGAGTGGGTGTTAGAGGGACCAATAATGGATTAGAGCCGTTCATTTGTTTTAGAATATTTTGGAGCCGAGCCAACATTATCAGGTGATGAAACAAAAGAGGAGGAAGAGGAACAAGAAGATGAGTTTGATGAATCATTACCCAGTGACCTCAGTCCAAAGTGAGTACATTATCATATCATACTGACATGTTGATGATGTCATATTACATTGTACTTCATCTTATAATTAGTTCACTTCGTCGGTTCATGATAAATCAAACACTAGAACAAGCCACACGAGTTCTTTCATTACCATCTCTATCAAGTAGTCTTCCCCCTTCAGATGATTTTCAGTTACGCAACTCTATAGCCCCACCCACTTTCTCTATGAAGGAAAGTCCTAAATTACGGAACAAACCAAATCGGTCAACTACATTTAATACATCACGAGGTACAAGTGTTGATATTGCTGAATTGAAACGCAAATCTGCCAAGAAACCTAGTCTTGAACGAGGAAAGAGTTTTAAGTTTGAAGAGACTGTAGATAAAGATAAACAGGTACAGTTCTTTAGCTATCTTTTGTCAATCTGTTTATTTATTTAATTATAGATGTTGTTAGATTGTATTCTGAAATTGAAAGATTCTGTCGAATATTTAATAGTGAGTTCAGTATAACTACTAACTAGTAATAATTACAATGTGTATTATACATGTACATTGTCTCAACATTACACATCTGCTTTCAACTTCAGGAACAAAACGATGAAAAAGATACAGAAATTCACAAGTAAGTCACTACCCATCTACATGTATCTCCGCCTAGTACCCTTCATCAGTAATCATCCACTCTTCCTCATTACCTCCCCTCCTACATCAGTAATCATACTCTCCTCTTTCTCAGATTAAAACAGAATATTCAGGACATGCAAGAAGAGAGAAGAAAAAGCATAGATGAATCAAGTCCTGTTCCTCCTCGTTCTTCTTCACAGAGATCATCATTTAAAAATCGTCCACACTCAGTTCATAGTGATCTATTTGAAAATGGCCCTTCTGATGTGTCACGATTATATCCTCAATCTCATTCTTGTGTGACTCGTCCAGGTGGAGGATGGGACATGTAAAAACAGGGTCTTGATATTTTATTAATCTTCGTATTTTTCTCTTTAAATGACACACACACACACACATACTCTATCTCTCTCTTTTTCTGGACTAATAGTTTTTTTTTGTAAATAAAAAATAATTAATGTTTCTGAAGTTTATTTTAAGTGTTGTTTTGTTTATTATTACTACTCACTGGTATTTTCTTCAAGTTGCATTTCAAATGATTGCCATAGATTATATATTAACAGAACATAGTTTATTGTTATAATGATCCAGGATCACCTTGTGATTAACAGTTTACTATAATGATCCAGGATCACCTTGTGATTATAATGATCTGGGATCATTATAATAATGGCTAATCATCATAATAAACTGGGATCATCTTCTGGTCAACAGTTTATTATAATGATGTTAGATCATTTTGTGATCAATGATTAATCATTATAATAATCTGGGATCACATTGTAATCAATGGCCAATCATCATATTGAACTGGGATCACTTTGTGATCAACAAACACTGAACTGGGATCATCTTGTCATCAACAGTTAATGAACTGGGATCATCTTGTAATCAACAGTTAATGAACTGGGATCATCTTGCGATCAACAGTTAATGAACTGGGATCATCTTGCGATCAACAGTTAATGAACTGGGATCATGTGATCAACAGTTAATGAACTGGGATCATCTTGTGATCAACAGTTAATGAACTGGGATCATTTTGTGATCAACAGTTAATGAACTGGGATCATGTGATCAACAGTTAATGAACTAGGATCATATTGTGATCAGTTAATGAACTGAGATCATCTTGCGATCAACAGTTAATGAACTGGGATCATGTGATCAACAGTTAATGAACTGGGATCATATTGTGATCAACAGTTAATGAACTGGGATCATCTTGTGATCATCTTGTGATCAACAGTTAATGAACTGGGATCATTTTGTGATCAACAGTTAATGAACTGGAATCATCTTGCGATCAACAGTTAATGAACTGGGATCATGTGATCAACAGTTAATGAACTGGGATCATGTGATCAACAGTTAATGAACTGGGATCATGTGATCAACAGTTAATGAACTGGGATCATATTGTGATCAACAGTTAATGAACTGGGATCATCTTGTGATCAACAGTTAATGAACTGGGATCATTTTGTGATCAACAGTTAATGAACTGGGATCATGTGATCAACAGTTAATGAACTGGGATCATCTTGTGATCAACAGTTAATGAACTGGGATCATTTTGTGATCAACAGTTAATGAACTGGGATCATGTGATCAACAGTTAATGAACTGGGATCATCTTGTGATCAACAATGATCTGGGATCATCTCACAATTAACAGTCTACTAACAGTCAGGAGAGGCAGTCAGGTTTGTCTCACAGCACTTATCTCACCTGATACATGTAGGTGTGGTATTAAGATAAAAATAGAAAGGGAATTTATTTGTATATGCAAGTAGAGATCAGAAAAAATAATTATGAAATTAATATTATTATTTTTCAAAAAATGTAGTCAAGTATTGTATAATTACTTATACTTATACAACTATATGTCATGTGATAATCACATGACTAACTATTAACAACTTGCCCCTTATTTAGACTGAAGCGACATGTTGGACAAGTGTCTCTCTACAGTAAACAAATGAATATATATAATTATAATATTAAAGATTATAGACATAGTAGAGTAATTTTGAGGAGTACAGATGCACATGTAGATAGATAGATAAAGGTTATAGTACATATATATGTACTATAACCTTTACATATTTATAGTAGAGTAATTTGGAGGAGTAAGATAGATAGATAGATAGATAGATAGATAGATAGATAGATATAGGTAGATAGAAAGAATGTGCAGATGAGATATTAACTCACAATTTTTAACCATTGGACAATACAGTCATCATGAAAGATATGAGTACAAGGCAAACAACGACATGTTTCGTTTATAATGAAATGTTCCTTGCATATTGAACATTCCATCTCTGTATAATGTATGTATGTATGTATGTATGTATGTATATATGTATGTATGTATGTATGTATGTATGTATATATGTATGTATGTATGTATGTATGTATGTATGTATGTATGTATGTATGTATGTATGTATGTATGTATGTATGTATGTATGTAGTAGGTAATGTAACTATGTATGGTATGTTACTATGTAGTATGTATGTATATTTTAATGTATAATTATAATTATGTACATGTACGTAGTATGTACCTGTATCTATATGCTCTTGTGTAATAGTTAGTGTTGGTAATGACTCAATTTTATTTTGATCAGCTGGTGGAGGGCCTTCTGAACTTTCTAATTGTTCTACTAACTGAAAATGAAAAGACATGTGTAACTCCACCCCTAAGGTGTGGTCAATAAAATACTACATGCATAATACATGTAATGCTGACATTATTTCCTCTAATCTAACTTACCCTTGCTACAAAATTATGCAATGTTCCAGCAAAGGACAAAGGTGGAGGAAGCGGTTCGGATCTCTGAGAACGAGATCCTCTAAACATTAAGTCTCTAAATGAGACAGGTAGAAATGAGTTGTAGATGAAATGAAGAATATATTTTAACTTACATAAATTGTGGTGGAGGAGGAATAACTGGTAAAGTATAGTTCTCTGTATCTTCTAATTGTTCTATTCAATAATTATTTATTATAAATCATTTGTTATTATTTTTATTATTATAATGCTTTACCTCTTGCTGCGATTAGTTGTACAAGATATTGTCCTAGCATTCTACAAGAGGAGTGAGCAGAGGGAGAGAGGGAGGGGAGAGAGGGAGGGGAGGGAGGGAGGGAGGGGAGAGAGAGAGTATGAGATAGGCAAAAGGAGAAATGGCGGGGAGAGAGAGAGAGGGGGAGAGGGAGAGAGGGAGGAAAGAATGGGAGAGACGGTGGGGGGATGAGAAAAGATGGGAGAGAGGGTGGGGGGATATGAGAAAGGATGGGAGAGAGGGTGGGGGATATGAGAAAGGATGGGAGAAAGAGAGGATGAGAGAGAGAGTATGAGAAGGACGGAGGGAGGGAGAAGGAGAGAGGTGGAGAGGAAAAGAGGGAGGGGAAGAGAGAGAGAAAAGGGTGAGTGAGAGGTGAGTCATTGTAAGATAGAATCATATTTTCAATAACTTACTCTCCTAGATCATCATCTGGATTTCTTCTTCTTCGTCGTCTTCTTCCTCCTTCATCATCATCATCAGATAATACCTGATAGTAAATGGAATAAGTATACACACATAACTAGAAAATGAAGGAGACAGCATTCAGTTTGATATAATTATATATAGTATAATGTGTGAGGTTCTGCCTTTATAAACCTATTTACCTCTTGAGCAGACCGTCTAGTTTGACCAGACTGTCTGGTTTGTGTAGATGTACTGGTTGACGATCTATTTTAAAATAGATATAAGCTTATTAACATATATATACACATCACATAGTTAATACTGACTGAGTAACAACAGGAGGAGAATGTGTTTGTTCAACTTCTTCTACAAACTCTGATTTACAAGTCGGACACTTAGCTTCCTGAAACAAATGAAGTAAACAATTATATATACAATCATTTATATATATATATACATGCACACACACACACTTACAGTCGATTTGAAACCATTATTACAACAATGACAGTAGAATTCTGATTCGTTAACAGCACTTAGTTGTTGGGTAGATGCAGTAGCCATTACTGTGTCATAAAAAGTGAAGTAACAGAAATATTCTAGACTATGATGCCCCACCCAATTATTTAGAACGGCCCACTAATTATTATCACGTGATAAATAATTATTTATTCATAGCTATAATGAATGGATGAGGTTGAGGTATATACATGCAAAAAATTAATATTAATATAATTTACATTTTTTGCGTAGGTTCATGTACTGTTCTTTGCGAAGTGTCGTGAATTAGTTGGAACTAGCGAAACGTGGTTATCAATATCATCAAATACTAATGGTCATTTTATACTGGAAAGAATTATAAAATCGTACCCTAGGTTGGTATAGTCTGGCGTAGCCACACCCTTTGTTTACCATGTGAGGGTCAGGCTACACCAGACTAAGGTGGGTGTAAATGGCCTGTACTTACAAGCCACACCCATTTCTATATTAAATTTTGTTAATATAATATTATATAGTAGATAATTGCAACATTCATAAATTACATATTATCTCGAGAGCTAACGTGTTAATTAATGTTTTGATTGGAGAGTTATTAAAGTAGCTAAGAGATAAAATCATGAATGAAATGAATATATGTACATATACTACATATTACATGATATAATTATGTATATACGTACATACACACTAGAGATGGGCGATTGTGAAAATGAATCAATGATTATTGTCTGTGCAGATATGTATCATGTTAATTACAATTATTAACTACAGATTTAGATTTTATGCAATAATCAAATTGATATACTTTATTTGTCGTGTAAGCACTGTTGAAAAATAGATCTACATGATATATATAGTCCTGAAATCCTGAGTGTATTATTTGACCACAATATAGTACAATGCGATTGTGAAATTTAAATATGAACAGTAATCTAAATATTGGCCATTCCTAGTATATACATACCTAAATCATTTCTATCTCTCTCTATCTCTAGTATTGATACAATTAAAGATAATTTGATTATTGCGGTAAACCAGTGTTACATCAAATTGGAAGAGCAACAGATTTTGAAAGAGGGAGACGAGATTGCTGTGATCCCTCCGATATCAGGAGGATGAGTGAAAATACGTGAGGAGCTTACAGATATACAAACATACAAACAGACATGTTGATTGTAACTATTATTATAGAATGTTCACTTCAGTATTACATTGATAGTTTCTCTCATAGGGGTATACCCTCTCATCTAACCACACCCCCTAGGGATCTGGGAATTATTATAAATGTATTTTTATATAGGTACTACAAGAAATCATTTTGAAGGTATTTCATACATTATAATTCGATATTTATGTTTGTTTATAATTATGCATGTATTTATGTGTGGATACATAGATGATTATACCGGTTTCATTCAGGTAAAAAGGTTGTGGAATTGAAATATGAAGCGTATGTTTCCATGGCTGAGAAACAGCTGCTTAAATTATGTGTAACTGCGAGAGAAAAATGGTCTATTTGTAAAATGGCTGTAATTCATAGGATAGGGTAAGTCATTCATTTATTATTCATGATAGCATAATTATTTATTCATGAATGAATACGTAATAACATTGTAGAACTAATTAAATCAACAACACTGATTTTTGTACGATGGTGACTCTTCTAGAAGTGTGTGGCAGCACTTTCCTTCAACCACTGTGTTAGGTAGTTTTCCACGGTGGTACGCAATTTTACTAGATTAGTACTAACATTTGGTACGATAAATAGAAAACTGCACCCCTCCTATAATTACTGCTAAACTGCCTAATTGCATAGTATAGTGTTTGAACAAAACCACTTTGGAAACATAATAAGGACATCATTATCTAACCCTGGAA
This sequence comes from Petrosia ficiformis, assembly GCA_947044365.1. NCBI lineage: Eukaryota > Metazoa > Porifera > Demospongiae > Haplosclerida > Petrosiidae > Petrosia > Petrosia ficiformis. The sequence continues at coordinate 312,177 of OX345645.1, read as the reverse complement.
ACAGTTTCAGCTCAATCTGAAACGACTGATTTTGCTATGAAAAAATGAGTACCAAGGCTATATATAGATCAGGGTAAAATTACAATTTCGAGAGAATACTAAAATGCTGGTTCTAACAGATAATATTATTGATCAAAACCACTTTGGAAACATAATAAGGACATCATTATCTAACCCTGGAAACAGTTTCAGCTCAATCTGAAACGACTGATTTTGCAATGAAAAAATGAGTACCAAGGCTATGGTTCAGGGTAAAATTACAATTTCGAGAGAATACTAAAATGCTCACAATTCTAACAGAAATATTAACCACTTTGGAAACATAATAAGGACATCATTATGTAAGAATTATTCATGAAATGAAGAAGTACAAAAGAATTTATTAAACTAACCACAAAACCTAATTAACCACAAAATCAGCAAACAACAAAAAATGTGCCTAAATTTATTTTGTCATTCTTGATACGTATACTATTATATATACACTAGTCTAAAATTCTGTAACTGGTCTTTCCTTGATCCATTTGGCAATGTTAGGAAGGCTCTCTACTGTGTTATGGAGCTTCAATAGATCAGGATAGGTTTCTAGTGTAGCCCGGAATTCTTTATGGTAATCTAGAAGCATTCCCAAGATATTAGCAACAAGGAGATCAGCCCATGTGCGTTTTGTTCTCCATAGAAATTCACCATTCTTCTTTGCTAACTCATTTAATTTACCCAAGTATCTTGGAAATACGTTCTCTTTCATATTTTTATGTAACTCAGCTTTCCTGTTTGCATCACTCTCAAATCGCACTTTCATTACCTCCTTTACAAAATCTTCAATAAAGGCAACAATACCAGCTATTTCTGCATTCTCAAATTCATTACTACCAGCTAGATCAAACTCTTTAAGTTGAGCCAAATATTGAGCAATGACCAATCCACCAGCCAATTGCTTACCATCAACTTCCAGTATAGGAAGGACTCCATAAGGTGTATTGGGTTTTAATTCAGGCCATTTCTCTTTAGTAACACGATAATCTTCATATTTTACACCAGCCTGTGCAAATATATATCGAATAATCTCACCACGACCCTTACCATTGAAATAAATCAACTTGTAAGAAGACATTTTGTTCTTTCACCAGACAGAGCAGAAAGGTGTGTCAAAAGCCTCAGAGGCCAGCTGTTTATATAAATTAGGAACTTGTAGGTCTTCCAATGCCATGTTTATACAACATGTTACTTAATTATGAGTTGTACAACTTGTGTAGATATAGCCTCCCACTCAAATGCTGAGTTGTATAACTTGTGCATGATATAGCTTCAGTTGTTAAATAATTAAAAATTGCAACATTAAAACTGATTATATTATTTATATTCCTTGTAACTTAAGGAATCAGAATACAGAATCATTGTATTTATATACATGTATGGTATGGTATAATAGGTGTATTAGATAGGTTACATATAGTGTGTCTCACATAGTATGGTATGGTATAATAGGTGTATTAGATAGGTTACATATAGTGTGTCTCACATAGTATGGTATGGTATAATAGGTGTATTAGATAGGTTACATATAGTGTGTCTCACATAGTATGGTATGGTATAATAGGTGTATTAGATAGGTTACATATAGTGTGTCTCACATAGTATGGTATGGTATAATAGGTGTATTAGATAGTCTCACTCAATTATGAAATATATTCTGTGGTTTGTATAAGTATTTCTTGAAACAATGGAATACTACACCCACTAGTGATCATGTGAATTTGAAATAGTATACCATTATGTAGCACAATGTACTAGTGTGCCATGAAGGTCAACTGTATCAAATTATGCATGCACTCTTGATAGCATGATAGTACTAATGAATATAATTAAATGATTATCATCAATGCTGAGTTGTATAACTAGGCTTGGTATAAATTATTTTTAAAAGATTCATTAAATATAACTTGAATATACCTCATAATTTAAAGACTAGTTTGCTTCTTAAAGGGAATCATGAAAAGATATACCTGTATATACTCATTATATAGTATAGTATTGTGTAAGAATTATAATAGGCATATAGTATTATCATGTTCTCACTCGTATTCTATGGTACTAGTTTGTT